>CAIGRM010084684.1:0-12809 GCA_903798335.1 Fraxinus albicans | reverse complement strand
ATCAAAGCAGCTATGTGGTCACACCTCTTAACCTTTGTTTTCAATAGCACTGTTCGTGATTATATCAAGTCCAGGTCCCCCACTTGGTGATACCTACCCTCATCTCTGGTACAAATTTCGGTATCATCAATTCCTTTATGGCACCATGCTTCTTCCAATCCAACCCTTATTCCTGAAATTCTATTCCATTTTGTAATCCAGCTCACTTACGCAACCCAGCTCACTGACCCAACCCCAGTTCTACAATCATTTCTTGGCTACTGAGTGAAGTCATTTCAATATGAGCCAAGATTTGCATCTTGAAATTTAAAGCTAATTTTGATTAGACAATCTGTTGTCAAACTATTCCCACCAAATGTTCAAAATCTGGTAAATGGATTTTTATTGGTCTTCAATTCATTATGCATATACAGTCTTCTAAGACCCCGTTTGATTCAGCTTAAAAAATAGACTAAAATCTAAGTTAAAATTAAAAATTAATTATAATATTCACAACTCTTCGAACACATATACTATTCATTCTTATCAAAATCTACAAAAAATTCGATCTTTCTCTAAATGAAATTGCGTCTATTGGATTACTGAAAAATTCAAAACAGTACATGTTATACTCAAATTCAACTAAACAAGAAATATAAATCTGTGTTTTGTTTATAGATATGTGAGAGATTGGAAAAGATGAAGAAGCTAGGTTGAATCATGCTCCACAGGTGGAGCCGCAACCGGCGGCGCATCCAGCACCACCGTAGGTATCGCCTTGGGTTGCCGAAGCCTTGTCCTTGGAAGCACCTCCTGCGCATGTAAATATAACTGTTATGACAATATAAAGGCCGACCAATAGCACCGCCGCAACCAAAACTCCACCGCCGCCTCCATCCCAGTCACTTGCAGCATTTTTCCACTGTCTTACCATCTCGACCGGGGTTTCCTTTACACTTGTGCAGGCAAGAATGAGCAAATTCTTATCTTTAATTGTTGAGCAAGGCAGATTCCTCTCGACTGACTGGATATACATACAACAAATAAATAAATAAATGGTCCAAAAACTCCCTGCCTTTTTCGGATAATAAAGAGATCCAACTTTTTTTGCAATCGTACTCAAGATATTTATAATTAACTGTATATTTTTCAATAAAATAAAATTTTTCATCACGACAATAATTTTTCTTTACTTTTTAATCATATTTTATTATCATATCACTATTTAAAATACATTTTTTCTCAATAATATCAATCAAACATACCCTTAATATGCAACTCCAGTCTTAAATTTTTATGAATTTTAAAAATTATAAATTTTATGAATTTGAATAAATTTTCACAAAATCGATAAAAATTTCCTTTAAAACAATGAAAATTTCAAAAGAGTTTATTATATGTATTTTGAAATTTGAAATCCATCTAATTTTTTTAAATTCTCTTTATTAATGAAATATTTATAAATTCATTATTTTATTGAGAATGCCCAAATTTTAAAGATTTCATTGAAATCTCATTAAAATCTATTAAAATATCAAATGGAAATACCCTGAATTTAAAATGACTTTTAAAATTTATCAAAATCTAAGTTGAGAACACAGAATCCTTATTTGATCCTAATATTTTCAATTTTATTTTCAAACGTACAATTTATAGGGTATACAACTTTTATCAACTTTTTAATTATATAATTCGTCAACTTTTATCAATATTTAAATATATAATTTTTAGTCAAGTCAAATTTGAACAAAATAATAATTTTTTGTTGAATACCGATCAAACAACATTTGAATTTCATATACTCATATATTTTAAATAAATAAATAAATTTACTCTCTTCTATTGGTATCTTAATTTTTTTATGACCAACTTTTTGTACAAGTTTTTGAAGTATTCATATGAAAAATTGATTCACATAATTTTTACTTGATAAAAATAAATAAATCAAGTAAACAGAAAAATGGATACTAATGTGATTTTTTTTTTTCAATATTCTTTATGTAGGATGGTAGAGTAAATAAATAATTACAATTAATTGTATAATTAATTCTTTCCACTTCGTGCAGACATGTTCAATCCAACGTTCAGGTCCCCACCCTGCAAATTGGAAAAACAAAAAGAATGAAAAAAATGAGTTACATAATATATTAGTCAACTACACAATTTATTCGATATTATAAATCGTTTCAACACTTACAAAATGAGTTATTTATGAATATGCGATTAAAATTTGAGTTTGAATTTAATTAAAAAAATTTATGAATATGCGATTAAAATTTGAGTTTGAATTTAATTAAAAAAATTTGAGTTTGAATTTAACTCATAATGATACCCAAACATAGACATTAGTTTGATTAAAAGGAAAAAAAAAAAAAAAAAGTAATAACCTATTAATTTGTCAACTATATTAGACCATCACAACTTTTTCATTGACCCCCAAACTAATAAATGACCTGATTGTGAACCATTAAAATCCAACATCGTTGACAATGTGTAATTTTGTGATGTTTACCTATCAATACACCAAATTAGGATCACATACCCCATGTTAAGTGAAGATTAAAATCAAATTTTTCGTAAATTTGATGAAAATAGATGAAATATGTGATTGCAAAGTTGTCAATATTTATTATTGAGTTTGATTTATATTAAAATCTCTGCCAAACATGGACTTAGGGTGTGTTTAAGCTATATTATTTTGAAAGAATGTATTTTATTGAAGAATGTGTGGTTAAAAATGAGTAGAAGAATAAAAATGAAAATTTTAATGTGGCTCGAACATGAGCTTAGTTATAAAGATTCTAAATATCTTCATACCGCAACAATGTAATCATCAAGAAATAAAAATTATATTCCACCCATAACACGCACAGACAAACAGAAAAAGACTGATCTTTATGACCATAAAAGATTCAATGACTTCACAGATACATGGACCAAATACACAACTCAATTCCATTCTTAATTCTAATTAAGCACAGTTGAAAGACAGATTCAAGAGAAAATGATATACCTAAAACCTACCTTTTTCATTACAAAGTTACAGTTAAAACACACAGTTTTTGTACATGACTGTGGGCCGCCAAACCTTGCACTCAGTATGATTCTCTATCAGGATCCCCTTAAAAGTGCAGAAATAAATTATAATCTACAATTGATAATCAGGACAGAAAAAAATTGCCTGTTCTGTAAAAAACCACGGGGGAAAGTCAATACAGCAGACTCCCACTTTCTAAACAACCAGAGTGCTGCAAACCAGCCTTCAACTTCCATAACTCTCATATTTTAGTAGGCTTTCTTCATCAATCTTTATTCCCCAGCATTCACAATCACCCCTTTTTCTACTTTCTTTTTTCTGCAGCAATTTCGATTTTTTTATTCTTTTTCAATTTACATCCATTCTAAATACAGTTAACAGCATATCAATACATATAACCAGTTCATCAACCTTTCTTGCAGATAAGGTTTCCCTAGCAAGACTAGTGCTTCTAACTCACATATAGGAGCTAAGACAGAAGGGAAGCTATATCTAGATTCACTTACGGCTGAAGAAAAGAAAATCTGGGTGATTGACCTGCAGCAATTTTAGCCAATTATCAGCAACCTGAAGAAGGGAGGGCACCAGTTGGCGCTGATATCCAGCATTTGGGGTCCACAATGATACTTTATATTTATATGTGGCTAGCCCAAAAATTGGCAATGAAATCTTGGGCACACCATTCTCCCTCTCATTGGAATATGAGACAACTGGAGTATGTATAGTTTCACTCCCTGCAAATAGAACAAATGCAAATTTCAAATACAGGACAGGTGAAGATGCCCATCAAAATGCAAATATAAATCATGCTGAAAGCTAAGTGTTCAGCAGTTACTCAACTAAAGAAAGTTAACAATTATATAGAGAAGAGGTGAGCCCAAGGTGACATCAGAAAAAAACTAAAACATAAAAGGCAACTGGCACTATAAAATAGAAAAGAGAACAGCCTGAGACTAAATTATAGTCCATGTTATCCATCTGTTCACTATTGGGAAAAAAAACTAGAACTATTCAGACATGGTAATGGATAAAATGTAAATTAAAGAATAAAAGCAGAAAATAAAACAACAAAGACGAGCAGTTATACAAAAACTCTGCCTGTGTGAGAGATTCAACTAACCTGTCAAGGGTGTATGAAGAAAATGAAAGGTCAGAAAGCAAGCATCCAAATCTTTGAGAGTTGGTCCCATTGGTATCCTATAAATGGGGTACCTACAAAAAAATCTTTCCTCATGAGACAGCCTATTTACACACAAATCAGTAAATAGGAAAAAATAAAATAAAGACAAACATGATACCATGCTACAGAAATCCAACTGGATGGTTGCAGATCACAGCTCCTGAGCATTTTTAGTTCAGGGAAATGGAGAGCAAGATTGCATATCTGAGACAATTTGAGCACAGAAAGAGAAAAAATAAAATAAGAGAAACATTTCTCAATATTCCTGCCACAGAAGAATTAAAAAAACCAGAAAATGTGATCATGCATTCATAATGGTAAGAAAAAGCTGACCTTATCTGCCAAAGGTTCCCGACTATAAGGCTGGTCCCGTTCAAGATATTCAAACAACAAGCGACTTCGTGAACTTCCAGGTTCACCTTCATCACTAGAAATGCTTTCTTGATATGCCATATGATGGTCTCTCACAGACAATGGATCTATTCTATGAGTACTATCACTTGTATGATGATGATATCTCCATTGCCCATCTGAATAGTTGAAGCTCCCTCTATCCTGTTCATTATCGCTGCTTCCATCACTACTTGAATCCCTAAAACAGTCACCATCACTTTCCTCACCAAGTCTCCTGCTACACAAAGGAAAATAATCAGGACACAGAAAATAATTTAAATTTGCCAAAATGAGAAGTTATTCGGTGTTGATCAATCAATTGCAAAATTGAAGAAAAAAGAATGAGGGATATGCATGCTAATAAAAAGAATGAGGGATGATAAATATCACAATTGTTTATTAGTCTATAGAGTATAGTACATATAAATATCAGAAAAGAAATCTATGCTTCTCGCACAGGTTTCTTATTTTATGCATAAAATTAAGCAGAATATTCATCAACTTTTATGTGCATCATGCTTCCACTCAATATAATAGTTATCAAGGAAGATGACTCAGGGACTTCAAACAAAGTCAACAATATGATTTTTGACAGATCCTAGGATACGAAGAGAGAAGACAGAGAAAGAGTGGAAAAAATTCAGCCATGATGGAATATGGAGCATCCAGAAGAGAAAATGCATCTAAGTCGACTGCAACTGGAAGAGAAAAAAAGTTCACTGTTTCTATTTCCTTAACAAGTAAAAGATTATTGAAAAGCAATAAAATGAAATAAACTACAAACTGTAATCCTTATGAAGGTTTGAAATACACAATCTGATAAATTTTGCAGTTTCACATCATATTAAGTATTTCCCCTTGATCAGCCTACCAAAACATGCATGTTAATGATAGTGTGTATCCTGAGAAAAATATACTTTCCAAACTGGCAGCAATTTTCATTCTATATAACTATTTAATGAGCTATTTATTAAAGACAAAGAGACTAATTGGAAGGAGTGGATGAAATAATGACAATAACAGATACCTTCGCATAACCAGGTGATGTTTTACATCTAACCAAGTGAATCGAAAAGATCACACGTCGTAACGGTTTGATGAGCAATTAATACATTGCCAATTTTCTCCTCAGGCACTCCACTCCATAAATTTATTCATATTTAAATAAACTTTTATTCGCACAATCAGGTTCCGAATTTTGAAACCAAATTTGGACCATATATTAAGAATAGTATTTCTACAACCTATTTTTTTATTACATGGACCCTCACATGGTTCATGCCTGGACATAAGATAATCTATTCACCTGGCATTCTGATGGAAATTATTGTAACACCATCAATATCATCATCATTAGCAATATGCATCCATTGTTTCTTTCCTTAGTAAACAACGACCCATTACATTCAGTGTGGCTGTGTTACACTTATGCTAAGCAATCTTGATTCGGTTAGAAAATCAGTGATGATTGTATAAACCATCCAATCACATTCTTAATATCATACTCATGGTCAAACATTTTTTTTTTGATAATCGTGGATGTCCGAGCCAGCTTGCGCGCACCTCGACTAATCCCACAGGACCCTGAAGTTTACGGCCGGGTACTCACCTCAGTGGCCTGAGGGGACTCGAACTGGTGATCATTGGGGAGCAAACCCAAGACCTGGCCAATTGAGCAACCCCTCAAGGTTCATACTCATGGTCAAACATTGATACAACTCTTGATCCTTAAATCCCCGTAGTAAGGAACCGAGCTGAAAATTCTCCATCTAAAGTAATTTATGCAAAGCCAATGTACACTTCCTCAGCCCAGAACTCATTCAACAACTTTCTAATCATTCTAGCAACAGATATTTAGACCATTGTTCCTGACATTCTCTCCAAAAGATATGAAAGTGACACAAGCACCAAGAACACATCATTAAACAGCTTGTATATACCTAAACTAGCACATATTACGTCTGTTAAAAAGTTTGATCT
Organism: Fraxinus albicans; assembly: GCA_903798335.1. NCBI lineage: Eukaryota > Viridiplantae > Streptophyta > Magnoliopsida > Lamiales > Oleaceae > Fraxinus > Fraxinus albicans. The sequence continues at coordinate 6,240 of CAIGRM010084684.1, read as the reverse complement.
GAACATCAAACATTCTTAAAAGAATGAAACACAAATTCAGCAGGTCTTCCTTTCTTCTTTAATTTCTCCATTTTTGACAAATATATGAGATTTGATTATACTTGTGCACTCTAAATTGAATCTAGGATGAAAATAATGTACCGTGAATTTGCCATAGTCCTTGAAGGATCAGCATACAATTGTATACCCGATAAATAGGGCACATAATATTGGACCACAAGATCACTGTCATTCATTATCAATGGCACTCCTGCACCATATGCACTCCATTCCTTGAATGATTCCCACAAATCGCCGAGCACAAAGCATGATTGACACTCCTCATTGCTAGTTCTCCATCCCCTCAGTTTTGTCTGTTATTATTTTCAAATTGATCGAATCAAACTCATTTCAACTACACAAAAATAATGAAGTAAAACAATAAACAATGAAATTTTGGATTATTAAACGAATTAATATTAATTTTCCTCTAAATACAATGGGTAATTACCATAGTTTAAGAAAACCATCTCGAAAGCATATTTCAGAAACAATCACTTAAACCTTGCTCTAGCAGCACGAAATTTGCAATATCTTCTAATAACTAAAATAAGATTTAGTAAATCACTAATGACTTAACAAATTCATATTTCAATTAACCATTCATTAAATTCATTAACTCCGCAAAACAATTGGTAATCACTAATAAATTCATGAATCCATATTTCCTACATGACCTAATTAATTCAATCGGGCAATTGCCATCTATTTTCATTGTTCAAATTTTAAAGTTTCACAATAAAACAAAGCATATGATCATCCATATAACTGTTTTGCCATTAGTTTCAGCACTTTTCACATCCAGTGGGAAAAGAATAAATTAACAACCAGACATTTTATAGTCTTGCATATGCCTGGGCAAAAAAACCGCAAAACCGGGCAGACCAATCAAACCGAATCGGCTTCGGTCGGTTTGACACAGGTAATTGGTTTGGTGTTAAAAAAAAAATCATGGTGGGTCGTTTCAACCATGGTTTGAAACTTCAAACCGCTAGTTAACCGAACCAACCCAATTACATGCTTACCTTTCTTTTTTTAGGAAAAATATTAATCAAAAGATAAGCCCTAATTTCATAAACAAAAATGCTAAATGTACACACATTGGTTCACATTCACTTTCACATCCCTCTCACATAGAGGGTGGGCCCCGCGATTTTTAAAATTGTGGGCCCCACCCCCTATGTGAGAGGGATGTGAAAGTGAATGTGAACCAAGTGAGTAAGTGTAGCATTACTCTTTCATAAATATATCTAGATTCCCTCCAGTCTATAATGTTGTCCGTAAGTAATGACATTGGTAATTTCCTTTCATAAGCTCATTATATCATACTTAGCCTTTTTTCCTATTTGGCAATCGGGCTACCTAATGCATAAAAAAGCAACAATTCTCGAGTTTTCTATTAATCTGATTTTATTCGTTAGTCAATAGTTCTTGTTATATAAAATTATTTAATTATTTTAGTTCTTGTAATCTAAGTAGGCTCAAAACCCAAACAACTTTTTTAAAAAAATTCAATTCGGACAAAAAGTCCAAACCGACTAACCGAGCCGAACCAAACCATTCGGTTCGATTTAAGAGCCAGAGTGAGTTGGTTTTTGTTTCCGGTTGGAGTCAAAATCGACCCAAACCAAACCATACCCAAGCCTAGTCACACATACTAAATCCATAGAATCTCGATACTTTCAGACTAATTACCACTGCTAATAAATTCATTTTTTTATGTAAAGCATTGCTAATTAATGCAAAGTCCAATTAATTCATATATAATCAATTAAACCTTGGATAATCGTTGAGCCGGCACCGAGGGTGTTATGGACTCCAGGAAACGTTCCAGATTACACGACGACGGTTCAAACATAGGCGAGGCAGCAGCCCTCTTGGTCTTCTCCTTCGTCTCATCTGCTCGACTCCTATTTTGAGATCTCCGCAAATGATCTTGGCTCCGGCGAGCCCTAGCGGCGCTATAAAACCGATCTTCTCCATTTCTACTCCCGTTAAACTGCAATCCTGCCCCCAACATCCCTCTTCTTTAATAAAACCAAAAACTCACTAATAACCTAATGAATGGGTGTATATATCTAAACCCTCTTTATAAATAATTTTCTTTGTATCTATCTCCAATGTATATGTATCAATGAATTTAATCCAAAAGGGAAAAAAAGTAGACAAAAACGTATGCTATTGATTCAAAATGAAATTGGGTTTCAAAGATGAGAAACTGAATCAGGGATTAATGTCAACAAAATAAAGGAATCCAAAAATTCTCGGTAAAAACCCTTGCAACGATGTTTCTGCTAAAAATTATCCCTAATTCTTCGCAGAGAGATGTTTATATATGCAATTAAAATGTCTGTATAGAGAGAGAAGGTGAAATCAATGCCGATGGGTAGAAGAAGGTGGGAAGTAAGAACAAAAAATTGAAGGATTATGGTATGGGAGGAGTGTTTGTTTTTCACGCGCTGTGAATGGGCGGCTAATGGTGCAACACATCGTGGAAATGAACCTTTGCCATTTCAGTTGGGACCACCAAACTATTAAAACTATGGCAAATAGGTCAGAAACCTAATATTTTGGCAGCCTCAATCCCCCAACTTTTATTTATGTAAAGATTGGGTAAACTGTCTAACTTTTCTTAAAAATATAATTTTCCCTACTGATAAATTAAACAAAAACAAATAAATGAGGTAAAAAGAAAAAAAAAACTCACCCTCTCTTTGGTTTCATGTATGATAGTAGAACCAGTTTGATTCAACTTCTAATAACTAATAAATAAACGAAATGAATACATAATATAACAATGACGAGAATGACATTACACTAGACATGGAGATAAGATTGTATACATATCTATATTTAATAGAGCAAGTATATGTTCTTTCGGTCAAGTTGGATTGCTTATATGACAAAATTTTCGTGATAATTAGCAATTAGCATTTTGAATGAGGAAAGTCAATGAAAAATCAAATTAGTTGAAAGGATAAAAGAACGCATTGTTTACACATAATTAGATGGTAAAAATGGATGGGAAAAAAATGAGCGACTTTGGGCCCTTCTTGGTACTATGGTGTGTGGGGGAAAAATGGTGAATCCCATAAAATATGTGGTTAATATTTATTAAGTGTTAACTTTGAATTCAATAAAAACCTAGTAAAACCTTTTGAGATACACGTGTGTGATTTTGTTACGCTAAACACGGTTACTCAAGAAACATACTACGTTACATTAACTTTTACATTAAATTTGGTATCTTTTGACATTACATTCATCTTGGTCATTAATTTTTACAACATTCAAAATTTGACATATGGAGGGAATGTCAGCATTAAATTCAACAAGAATGTAGATCTTGATTTATTCGTTACTCAAACATTATCTAATTGATTTACACGTGTTACGGTGAGATGAGAAAAGCGGGTCATTTTCTTATCCGAACCGGATCGCGTGGCCCAAGGGGAAATTGACATGGGTTCACGTGGAAAACACGAGTGGTAAGGGAAGTCGTTGAAATCGTGGGCTAGGGAAACCAAGCGGAATAGAGGATGAGGAGCATCCGTGTGGATTTTGCTGCTTCCACTTGTCCTAATTTAAAGTTAATGTCCTTGTCCTATTTGTCAATAAAGATGGCAAAACGTATGGAAAATATTGCATTATTAGGGTCCAATTGATCGGTAAAGATGGAAAAGCTTTCAAATTTCATGTAAGTTGAAAAATAAAAATTCACTTACCTCATAGGAATGCATTTTCAATAAAATTGGCAAAAAATAAGTTTAAAATTGTTGTATATTGGAATTTGAACTTCATTTCCAATTTCGTATCAAACAGCCAAAATAGAAATTGAATTTTTCGGATGTAACATTTTCCATGGAATTTAATTGGCAAAGGTGGAAAGACTTTCCAATTTCATGTAAGTTGAAAAATAAAAATCAATTTACCCCATATGAATACATTTTCCATAAATTTGGCAAAAAAAAAAAAAGTGGTTGCATCTTGAAATTCGAATTTCATTTCCAATTTCGTATCAAATAACCAAAATAGAAATTGAATTTCTCGGATGTGACATTTTCCATGGAATTGAATTGACAAAAGTGGAAAGACTTTCCAATTCCATGTAAGTTGGAAAATAAAAATTCCAATTACCCAATAAGAATGCATTTTCCATGAAATTGACAAAAAAAAAAAGCTTAAAGTGGTTGTACCTTGGAATTCGAACTTCATTTTTACTTTCGTATCAAACAGCCAATATAGAAATTGAATTTCTCAAATGTTACATTTTCCACGAAATTTAAACAAATTAAATTCTTTTGAAAAGAATATTATCACATTGTCTGTACGAGTGATGAGCAACATTATTAGGATTTGTGTGATTTAAATTACATGTTCAATTAAATACAATTTTTTATTTTTTATTTAATAAAATATATGATATACTAACATTTAAATTAGTGTTCAATATTATTGTTGTTAGATAATATTTTCAAAATAATATGGGATGCTTCTCTCTATTTGGTCCCAAACTAATTAAAAAAATGTTCTATTCATCTAATCCCTACTAATATAAAAGAGCCAATTCGTAGTTCACTATTCATTTCTGAAACATTTTGTCTTCCTATTTTATCCCCACCAATTAACGGTTTTCTCTACTTTATCCCCATCCGGATGTTACTGTTCATTTGTGAAGCATTTGTCTTTCCCATTTTATCCTTGTTTAACTATTTTTTTTCTTTCCCATTTTATCCTTCCCACAACGAAAGAGCCAACCCGTCGTTTACTATTCAATTCTGTAGCGTTTTTCTTCCCTATTTTATCCTTCCTACAATTGTTAACTGAAGAAGATGCACTCGCGCAACTGTTGACTGAAGAAATTGTTCACTGGAAAAAGACAATAAAGCATTTAGAATTGTTCACCCAATTTCACACTAGCCGTGTTACGGAGGTTACAATTCAATACTAAATCGTGTATTTTTGTCATTCTTTATTTGGACTTACCATCATTAGAATTGGGAGTTCCATGAGAAAATGGAATTGCAAAAACCAAAATAAATCCTACTAGGATCTTCCAATTCAATCAATTTTCTTCATTACGATAATAATTCATTATTCTGTGATTCATTGGCACAATCTTGTTGGGTTTTTGGTTCAAGGAGAATGAAAGAAAAAAAACCAGAAAATTGAAATTACCGGTTTGACACTGAGCTTACTGGTATTGCACACACCTTACCGGATTGAAAACATGCTTACCGATTTTAACAGTTTTTCAATACTCATTGGCATTGCAATGAGCTTACCAGATTTAACAGATATGCTCTGTTTGAAGAAAGAAATCAAAGAAGAAAATGAAGCAAACGAACCACATCTTAAAATTCATTACGACACCCAATTTCATTGCTTGTTTAATTGTGTTCTTGAAGATGATTATTAATTACTAATAAAATAATTGTTTTAAATTGTAAATGTAAAAAAAATAAAAAAAAAAAAAAAAAACTGAGCCAGTGCAAGGTCTGCTTGACCCATTTGCATATGCAATGATATTGTGGCATTCCAAGTTGAAACGTTCTTTAACTTAATTCTATCAACCACAACAACTGCTGTCTTAACATCACCGACTTTGCATACATATTTACCAAAGAATTAGCTACAGAGACACACCCAGAGAGGCCAAGTTTTACAACAAACGAGCGAACACTCCTGCCTATATCCAACGCTTCATAGGCAGCACAAGACGCAAGAATATTAGTTTTTATACTATTCTTGATGGTTGTCTTCAAGCAATGCAATTTTGAATTAACCTATTTAATTCTACTCAAGCTCATAATAAACTGCATGGACATCATTTTCCATCATTATAAATGAATTCATGTCGTTCTTAGTTAACTTCACCAACAAAAAACCTCGGACATCAAAAAACTGGAAACACATCTAACTTTGAGGGCGATTTTGACCCACCAAACATTGTCGAAAATAGCCCGAAAGATAGTTAGCTAGATACGAACGATACGATACGAATCCAATGGCACTGACCTTACGCAATTTCGAGTTACGATTTGAAAGATACAGCCATTTTAGTTGATATCGCGCAAATCTGAAAAAAAAAATCTGGATTGTGCAAATAGGTTGAAATTCCTACGGACGGAGAACTGGAATCCGTCCGTCCGGAGTCCCTGTGCCCGCACTTGTGATTTTATTTAATTGGAATAAGAAAGT
>CAIGRM010084683.1:0-11673 GCA_903798335.1 Fraxinus albicans | reverse complement strand
TCCATGATCCATCCATTTAGACATTTGAAGGTTCCAATTTATCCCTGTTTGAGCCACGTTAAAATTTTCAATTTCATTGTTCTGCTCATTTTCCACTGCACATTTTTAATAAAATAATATTTTCCATCACATTAATAATTTTTCCTTTTTTTCAACCACACATTCTCCATCAATCTACTATTCCGAAATACATTCTTCCAAAATAATGTATCTCAAACACACCCTTAGTGACACTTGTATTTGAGTTCTACTTTGGGAGTAATCTTTTGCCGTTTGGCGAAGCTCGAAAAAGTAAAAAAGTAACTTTTTGTTTCCAATCATGTTTGAATTACCTTACTTATTATAAGTAACTCTACTAATAATTGAACTTTTAAGCTGGTGATAAAATCCTAAGTTGGCCATCAATTTATATAAGGACGTGATTAGAGTCTTACACTGTGGTTGCTAGTGACTGCGACATTTTCCATTTCCAAAACAGTATTTTGTGAAGATGGAATATAATTGTATATGCTGGTTTAATGAATATCCATAGTATGTTACACCAGTAAAAATATATAGTGAAAAAAAGTTAGAGGTGGTTTTACTCAACTTATTTGGAAGAACTTCTAACCATCTTGATGAAAATGAAGTTTGGATGATGTTGACAATGAGAAATACAATCTAAGCTATAATTTTGATTCAGAAGTTTTATTCCAGGATATAATTTGGCACTAGTACTTTAGGGTTACATCATGGTTTTGTTCAAACAATGAAGTATAAGAGAACAGATGATGATTAAGGATTAAGGCTCTACTTCATTTTTGAAGTGAAGAAAAGATATGATATAAGCAGTAACCTCTCTTGAATATTGATTTATAAACTAAACTATATGTATGGCAATATACTTTTTGAATTTCCGTATCTGTTACTGTTGCTGGAATATTTCTATATTCTATTTTAAAGATGTATATGGATAATATAATTGATAAATAATATTGATGTCGATGAGAGGCTTATTTCAGGAAGATTTTTCGAAGTACTCATTGGGGCGAGACCAGCGCCTCTTTGGCAAGTGGTTAGCAAATTGGGAATTTTATACACATTGGAGGCAATTTGTACAATCATTTTTGTGATAAACATGAATATCATGTGGGAGAAGGTTATGTCTAGCTTAAGAGCTCAAATATTTCAAAGGGTGTTGATTCAAAAGGTAAAATCATTTCTCGATGTGGTAACCCTCTTTAGTATTAACTAGTGTCTTGGAAACAAAAAGCTGTTGTAAGTTTGAACATTTTCTATTTGTGTTGATTTTGATAGGATACTATTTTCAGATATTTGCGTTTAAAAAACCGTCAGTCCAGTTAACTTATGTAGGCTTTCGGGATCTTTGGGAAAAACTACATGCTGTAAACTACTCCAGTGGAAGAAAAAATACAACACAGAAAACAGAAAAAGAAACATTATTGCTTTGAATAAATTATCCAGGAATCTTGTCTGTTCATTTTATGTGTACATCCAATTTTGACACGCTTTTCTTATTGACTTTTCAGATGGAGTTTTTTGATCGATACAAGGTATTCATGTGAGATTTTGTATATTATTTTGAGTTTACTCAGGCTGTAAAATTTTATGAATCCAATCTATATTTTTTCTAGTGGATGTACCTTTGATTTATTTACGAGTTTGGGTGGGATCTTTGTAGGTTGGTGAACTAACAGCTTTATTGACATCTGATTTGGGCTCTTTGAAAAGCATTGTCAGCGAAAATATATCAAGAGATCGTGGCTTCAGGGCACTATCTGAGGCAAGCTACCCTACTTTAAGCACAAGTGAGATTATTTATTTTTTAACGGGTTAAATCATAACTCAATTAAAAATTCTCTGATTGTTTCAATTTCATTTCTAGATGTATATGCTGATTCAAACAATTGATTACAGAAAGTTTGGATAAATTCTCTTGATTTGTGTTTTGGAATGTACCTACTTCTAGCACATACTGTTTACAAGGTTATCTTTTCCTTTACATGTTCGCTTTGAGTGATCACTTATGGCTCATTTGGTAATGTTAGTTGTACATACACTAAAGATGAAAGAGAAGCTAAAATTTTGTCTATTGTAATATACAATTCTGTCGAGTATTGCTTAAGAAACATTCAAATTTCAATTGAAGTCTACTCTTTCTGTTTTACTGCAGGTCATTGGGACTATGTGCTTGCTTTTTGTTTTGTCCGCCCAACTTGCACCAATTTTGGGCCTACTCATGCTTACAGTATCATTTTTAGTTGGTGAGTATGTTTCATAGGTCAATGAACTATCTGTATGCTGTGACATGCTATAGGAGTGTGTATTTCAAGAAATAACTGAAAATAATCTATAAAACAGTAGCATAGTGCTAGTTTTTTTTCACAAAGAAGTATCAAGTTCTTGTAATTTATTATCATCCTTTTTATTGAATTCCACTGATGTGCAATCATTTTTAGCTGTGTACAAAAGAACTACTGTGAACGTATTTAAAGCTCATGGATCAGTCCAAGCCTCCATAGCTGATTGTGTAACCGAAACATTTGCTGCTATACGTACTGTAGGTTGTTCTGACCTTTGTCATGTCTGTAATATAGTTTCTTGTGCTGAAGTTAATAGTGTCTAATTAATATTTATGCTATCTTTTTACCTTTATTCTCTTAGGTAAGATCATTTGGGGGAGAAAAACGTCAAATGTCAATTTTTGGTCGCCAGGTAGGGTACAGTGACATAAAAATTTCTACATTAGTGTCAAAGTCATTTACATGTTTGAAACATAGTATTGAACAACACTCGGCAATGTAATGAACAAGATTTTAACCTTTTTTTCTTCCATAATATTGTCTTGTGCTATCTAATCCTTCCTACCAAACATATGGCAATTGTCCATTGCCATGTACTTATAATGTTATTCATAACATCAGCTCTTGAGCTTACTTAGCAAGTGGTATGGATTTTTTTCAGGTCCTGGAGTACGAGAACAGTGGCATTAAGCTTGGGACTTTTAAGTCCCTCAATGAATCCCTGACTAGAGTTGCTGTTTATGTTTCTTTGGTTGCCTTGTATAGTCTTGGAGGAAGTAAAGTAAAAGCTGTAAGCACTTGAAGTCTTTTCCACCTTGTATTTTAACAGTTCTGTCATGATCCTCTGTTAAACATACAGATGGATTTCATCATTCTTTGTCACGATATCTTCAAGGAAACTTTTTGTTGAGTGAATTATATTCTCTAATGGTTGGTGAGCTTGCTTTTCTTGCATATTTTTATTAAGCTGATTATTCCAAAATTTTGATGTATTGCATAGGGTGAACTTGCAGTGGGTACCATGGTTTCCTTCATTGGATACACTTTTACGTTAACATTTGCTGTGAGTACTCTTTTCATTCTGCATTCTCCCTTTCTTATTTCCATTCTTCAATACAAGCAGATAAATGTGTCTTCTAGGTTCAAGGAGTGGTGAACACCTTTGGAGATCTTCGTGGAGCCTTTGCTGCTACTGAAAGAATTAACTCTGTTTTATCTGGTGCTGAAATTGATGATGCTCTAGCTTATGCTTTAGAAAAGGACTTGAAGCGAAACCAAGTACATGACAAAAATCTTGAAGCTCTTTTGGTCAATGGTTCTAATGGGACAATGCGAACTTGGAATACAGGGTACATGTCTTCCTTGAAATCAGCTACCCATTTGCGTAGCCTTGCACAGACTTGTGATATTTGCCTTGAAGGTATATACTTTTTGCATTATCAATGTCTTCAATGACAAGATCAAACTTGCACAATTGGCATTATACTATTTTCTTTTGCAGACGTGCATTTCTCTTATCCATTGAGACCTGATGTAGAAATCCTACAAGGTCTTGATCTAACTTTGAAATGTGGAACCGTTACTGCTCTAGTGGGCCCAAGTGGTGCAGGAAAGAGTACAATAGTACAGCTTTTAGCTCGTTTTTATGAGGTTATGTCCATTTTAACATTTAGCCCTTGTTTGAGCCTCATTTTTTCCATCAAAATGTATCCTTGAATAGTGATTTGACCACATTTCAACCACATATTTTTCAATAAAATAATATTAAACGCAAATCCAAAACCTGTCCTTATTTTTTAACTACACATTCTTCGTCATAACACTATTACAAAATGCATTTTTTTGAAAAAAAGGGAAAAAAATGGGGCTCAAACAAACACTTATAATTGTTATTAGAGCTTCATGTCCCCTCTTGTTCATAACTGTAAATCGAATTCTAATAAGGCAGCCAACCAGAGGCTGCATAACTGTTGCTGGAGAGGATTTGCGGGTATTTGATAAAAGTGAATGGGCTCGAGCAGTTTCCATAGTGAATCAAGTAACTCCTGGATCTTTGCTCATCCTATGGATAGAAGTTTCATCTAAATGCATAACACCTCTGGTTTCAGTGTAATCCTGGCGCAGCTGCCAATTAGAAGATATAGTGAAGTGATTTATTTGTGGTGGAGTCTTATAAATTCGTTCAGTTAAAGAAAGAACTCGTGTGTAAAAATATTTAAGCATTAACAACATGCTCACTTGGATCCACCCATGGACGAAAACTGACGAAAATCACTGGTGATTAGTAGCATAAATGACTCCTACCATGACATGGCTCAAACACTAGTTGATTTTAGAAACGCAAGTTAATTTTGTATCAAGTCATAAATTGAGTTGATTTTGATGGGATGTAATCCTGGCAGAATATCAGTTGCATTTTTAAGTCAATTCAGATGAATTAACTCACTTTCTATAACATGGCTTGATATGGTTCTGAGGAAATGATTCGTAAACGTAGCAATGGAATGAAACAGAGTGGAAGAAAAGGATTCAGTAGCTTAGCCAATTTTTTTTTGGGAATTATGCTTATGTTTTGTTGTTATTACTTGCCTGAAACATAGAATATAATGTCACAGGAACCTGTTCTGTTCTCTGTGTCTGTTGGGGAAAATATTGCTTATGGGCTCCCAGATGAATATGTTTCCAGAGATGATGTGATAAAGGCTGCTAAAGCAGCAAATGCTCATGATTTTGTAATTTCATTGCCACAGGTGAGTCGAGATTGAAACTGTGCATAAATCTACCTCTTCCTATGAGTTAATGTTCTGCTGAGTGTTTGTTCTTCTACAGGGTTATGACACACTAGTTGGTGAGCGTGGGGGTTTGTTAAGTGGTGGGCAGAGACAGGTATTACCTCTCTCTCTCTCTCTCTCTCTCTCTCTGTGTCTCTGTGTGTGCGTGTGAAGTGATTTAGTACTAAACCCACTTCCTTATTTCCAGAGAATTGCCATAGCCAGAGCTCTGCTTAAGAATGCTCCAATCTTGATTCTTGATGAGGTATTATTCTTGTTGAATTTGCAATTCATATGCATTCTCTATTCATCACCATTATATCTTGAATGTGCAGGCTACTAGTGCTTTGGATACCGTAAGTGAGCGTCTGGTTCAGGATGCTTTGAATCGTCTAATGAAGGGAAGAACAACGTTGGTGATTGCTCACAGATTGAGCACAGTTCAGAATGCAAATCAAATTGCTCTGTGTTCTGATGGGAAAGTTTCAGAGTTGGGGACACATTTCGAGTTGTTAGAAAAGAAGGGTCAATATGCTTCTCTCGTCGGCACTCAAAGGCTTGCATTCGAGTGATTATGTATTTTTTTCTCATCAACTGCTTTTGAAGTGCAAAAGTGAGTTGTTTTATATTTTGCCCACTTCTAGGTTTTTATTGAAGTTTGAGGTTTTAGGTGAAACTTCAGCTTATTTACCCCCTAGATATAAAAGGTTGGACCTTGTGCTATTCTATTCCTTTCTCACGTCAAAAGATCATAGCTCGCAAATGTCTAGAGCATAAGGCTTGCCACTACCCATTATGCACGCCTTATTTTTTACTGAAAATCGAATTAGAAAGGGAACACGATTACATATTTGAAATTTGTCTTCAACGTGCTCATGTTTTGCACGGATACTTCAATTAAGGTGGCTTGTTCATGTCTAACACGTGACCGATACATATCGTATATCTACAATCCTCGGACACTCTACCATGGCCACTTTCTTTTTTATTAGAAATATTATATTTTTAACTTGAATTTATTATTAAAGGACAAATAAACACTCTTTTAAAAAAAAAAAATTACGAAGAAAAATTTATAACAAGTACAAAATTATAATTTTACTATATATAAAGAATTTAATCGTGACAGCTTGATAAGTGATATCACTTTAGGGAGGGGATAAAGTTCTATGTTTTTGTACCATTGTAGTCCACTGAGTTTCTCAAATGCGAGTACTTTGTTTCATGCAGGGGTTCCATTTTGCAATGTCAGGTCGTTCTTACTGTTAACGCCAAATCAACTTTTGACACAAAATCCAAAGAATGCCGAAGTTCTGTTGACATATTTGAAAAAAAATAAGAAGTTAAACATGGCATCTGGTGCAGTAATTGATTCTTGAGTGCAACAGTAGCATCTAGTATGGTGAAAATTTGAGATCATTATTGTTGTTTAAATTTGTGAAGTTATCGATGATATGTTTTATCTTGTTTGATTCAAAATTACATGGAAAAACAGCATTACATAAAAGCTTTGATTTTATTTTATTTTTTCCTCCTTTACATCAAAGTGTGTTGAATCATTATTTTACATTAGATATCGTATTATTATTGAAGATCTAAAACTCATTTCAAAGATCTCTAGATTTAATCACTTGATCAATTATTCATAATTTATCTCAAACGTTATTTCATTATTGGTTGAGTTTTAATTTTAGTTAAGAGGACATCATTTGAAGATCAAATCCCTGTTTGGTAGGGAAGATTTTGATAAAAATTAACGAAATGTATGATTGAAAAGTTATAGATCCCATAAAATGTGTGGTTAAAATTAGTTACTGACTTTAATTTAAATTAAATTCTAAGTTTTAATTTCTACCAAACATGTGTGAAATTTATATTTCAATATTCTCTTGTTCTCGTTCATAGATCAAAATACGAAAGATCATTAGATCAAACACCAAAAATTCCACCTTCACTTATAAGTCTTTAGAGTAAGTTAGGAGAAGAAGCGCTTGGAATTCTAGCACTTCGAAACGAATTCGATCTTCATGATCCATGCGGAGGGAAATGTAGCACAGAGTTGCTGAGAAGTGCGAGTCGCACCAACCAAAAGAGTTTCTTGATAATTTACAAGTTGGGTGGTCAGAGTCAACTAAAATTAAATTGTATTTAGATTAAATGTAAGTTAACTTTTCTAGTGAATTTTATTGGCAAATTTGTTTGGAGGTTTTTGTCTTGAAAAATGGGTTTTTTTCATGATCATATTTGGTGTTATTTGCTTTATTGCTTTTGTACGTTATGTAATTGTTTAAACTTAAGGTTAATTGGACTAATTACCTTTATCATCTAGAGACAATAGAAGTGTCTTGTTGCTTGTTATTGTATTAATTCCACACATTTATGTCTAAATATTTCCAACAACATTGCATTTTCTATTTTTGTTTTTGATTGGATATTAGCTTCCTTCACTTTCTTGAATAGTGTTAAACAAGAAAATTTACTTTTAATTTTAAGATGGGACACAATTAGCTAACAATTAGTAAAATTAATTCATTTTTAATCCTAGATAGGTCAGTTAGTAATCTACGTCTATTCATCATTTTTAATTCTATGATTGGCTTTTTTAATCACTGAGAGAGAATTTGAATCCACTAAAACAAAGTGATGATGATACAATCACTGATACTATATTCTAATGCTATTTCTGTACATTCTCCTAAATTGAAACTCAGCCCAATAGGCTCCAAAAAGGCTCAAACAGCAGGCACTCGGACTCCCTTGCTTTGTACTACGACGTCGTATTGCGGTTTAATCACAAAATTCCCCTGATTTCATCCTCTCTCTGCTCTCTCTCTCTCTCTGTTGAACTGCGGTTGAGAGAGAAATGAAGTTTCAACCATATAATACATAAACGTACATCATAAGGTATGCGTATTCTATTCCCTCCAATTTATTAATTTTTTAACTATAAATTCATCAAATGTCAGCCAATTATGCTTTTATCAAGCATATTTTAGTGGTTTATTTATTTATTTATTTATTTGTACTGTATTTGATGAACTGTGCTTGAATTAGGCTGTATTTTTCGATATTGGTCAAATTTTCATTTTAATAATGTTTTTTAATGCCAGAATTTGCTAAAGGGGAATAAGATTGTCTTGACAATGTTACAGTAATTTTTCGAAGTATTGCATTAATTCTGGTTTATTGTTTAAGGAGGGAGGAATATATGAGATTGAGAGTCATTTTTTTCTTTTTCTTTTTCTTTTGCTTTTATTAATTATTTCTTTCTTTCTTTTGTGCGCGTGGTTGGTGGGGGAGGGGGTTGGGGATTGTTTGTCTCCCAGGTTCCTATGGTTTAACTCAATTTATTTTTTGTTAGTGGGCAGTTGCTAAAGAATTCATCTCCATTCATTCTTCCAGGGAATTCATGTTGATTACTGAATATTCATTTCAAATGGTAAACTCTGTTACCTTAAGTTCTTTGGGTCTCCTCAAGTATGGTTCAATTCCAAGTCCAGCCATTTCCCATGGTAGGTGGGTAAAAAGCGTTTCGGGACCATCTGCGTCATTTAGAATCCGAGCAGTACAAGAGAATGAAGGGCCTCGACGTTTGGTTGATATTATACGAATTATACCTGATATATCGAGGAATTACTTCAGAAGTCCTTCCCGGAGGGCACTTTTTGGAGGTATATCTTTATTGGGTGGCTTTTACGTGGCACAAACAATATCTCTATCTTTTGGAGCTTTAGGTGTTAATGACGTAATTGCTGCGGTTTTGTGTGTTCTAATCACGGAGTATGTGACAAGATTCTATTACAGTCGGCCGAAGGTCACTTTCCCGCTTGCCCTTCTAAACAATTTCAAGATGGGTTTTACATATGGTCTCTTCATTGATGCCTTTAAACTTGCCAGTTGAATAGATCCGAGTAACTTACCTCCTTATGAAGCATGCTTTCTATGGGACGTCTCTTAGGTCGTTGCTTCCTTCAAGACTGGAGAACTAAATTTCAGTATGTACACAGTATTGCATCATGATGATTCATGTTACTACATATCTTTTGATTTATTTATCGTTCACTACTTGGTCCGCTCATCAATATAGTTTCCCCTTCTCTTCGTCTTTCTCAAGAGGAAGAAAGAAGGAATTAAATTTTAGAAGCTTTTTCTCCAAGTGCTGAGACAAAAACCATATCTTGTATAAGAAGTTTATTGAACTGGTATAACACACAACTTTTGAATACGACATTCTACAACCACGACATTTTTAAATTTCATTTTCTTGTAATATTTAGTGTGCTAATGGCTGCTTTACTTTGTGGTTATCCACTTCAGTTCCTCTTCCCCAGAATCCTACGAATAAAACGAAAAAGAAATTGAAAAGAAAACTGCTATATTGATCTGTTGAATCTTCTTTCAGGTTATGATTTTAGCAAATTGATGTAGTGCTGTATGTGTTTTACTTGAAGGTAATTCTAGTATCTACAGGACGGGTCTTCCCCATTTGGCAATGTTTAATTCGGGGCTAGGTTCCTACAAAAATTAACTGGCATCTCTTTCGCCAAAATTACCAAGTGACTGTGGAAGCCAATGTTAGTTGTTTACAGTGGTGTGATTTCTATATTTGGATACCTGAAGCATAAACCCATGTTTCTTCCAAAGCGACTAGAAAAAGATTCTTTAACCAGAAAGAATTCACCTATCCAGGAGTTTTCACAACTTTAATCTCTGTAAAATATGAACAAGGACCCTAAAGTGAACAGGCTGAGAGTTTTATTTCTATTTATACTTCCTAAATCCTTGCCTGTTCTGTCTACTCTTGGTTAAGCCTTACAGGTCTCGCAGTTTATTTGGTTTTACTGGAAATTTATTCAGTCAATTTAAGAAAGGGCTCTGCTTCTTTTTTATTTTTGGTGATGCATCCGAGCCATTTGGGATTGTAATTTGCAGTCATTGGGTGGTGTTTACGTGCATTCTGTTTCAACTTCAGTTACGTTTTCTATTTCATTAAAATTTAAATTTCTTCTTCCAGTGTAGTAAATTAGAGTCTGTGAGTGGAATTAGAATTGATACGGTACATTCGTAAAAATGAAATCTGAGCATGTCTGGTAAGTTTTGTTCGTAGAATAGCAACATTGAAGGTTGATTTTGGCAAAATAAGTAACTTAAAAACAAGTTTTATTTACTTTCAAGCACAACCAAACATGATAATTAGAATTTGGATGAGATGAGCTTTCAATGTTAAGTTGTCTGGAAATGGGATGAAATTTTCTCTGTTCAAGTTCATTTCTCACCTTCTGTCCATTTTAGCATCTCTTCTGCAATTTGTACAACTGAGCTTCCAGGGTTGGTTCTTGACCAATTTTAAGCACACCTAATCGCTACCATTCGGGCTTTCACATCTTCCCAAGGGTATGTTGGCTAAGTAAGTGAACTTATTACTGTTTCTGGAGCTTGGGATGTCACTAAATAGCTTCTTTGATTCTGATATTTAGTTCTATTCCGTTGAGCAGAATGAACCATGAAGATACAATCATTTGGCATTTTAAGGAATGGAAAATATTGAGTTAGAAGGGGGTAATGCTACTGATACGTACGGGAGAAGTGTACATTCATCGTGTCAAGTTCACAACTTTAGCAGGTTGGTGGCAAGGTGTATGGAAGCTAAAAATGCTGCCAAAAAATTGTATATTTATCTGGCGATTTCACAATGCTATTCATACTAATAATCTGGCTAGATGTGGGAATGATATGAATACATGATGCCGACAGTGTGGGAGAGAGGAAATAAGCATTCATGCCATGTTTCAATCCGACCATTGTATGGAAGAACAGTTTTTGGAGCAAGGGAGAGAGGAAATAAGCACTCATGCCATGTTTCAATGCGACCATTGTATGGAAGAACAGTTTTTGGAGCAAGATTAAACTGTTCGTTTTGTGTGAGATTGATGATATGCTGTTAGGCATATTTAATCATGTAACAATGGATGAATTTCAGTTAAAGTAACGCTATTTAGCCCCATTGGAGTTATAACTCCAGTTTATGTGGTGCTAATGTGACATTAAATTATAAGTATAATTAAATGAGTTATTTAATTCTACATTTCATTTAGCGTATAGCCATACATGGATTGAGGTTATAACCTTGGTGGTGATGTTGCTGCTTCAGTAAACTCTTACGGATGGTTTTGCTGATTTGAGTTAGGCTACCAAGAGAGTGAACATGGTGCAGTTTCCACCACTAGCGAAATGGATGCTATTAAGATTTGGGGTTCGATTTTAAAATGTCAACTTTATTAAGATTAGTAGTCCAAATTCTTATATCTTGATGTATATTTCAATAATTATCCGATTGGAATTTATCTTTTAACATGCCTTCGTGCTCGTTTTTGAGTTTTAATCAAATTAAATTGCTTGTTGGAACATCATGAGCTCTAATATTAGGATTTGTGATTTCATTTTAAAATGTTAATTTTATTAGGGGAGTGTTACAAACGGGATTTTTTTAAAAATGACCAAGTCAAAGGCCCATAATTCATAATTGACTTTTCACTCATTGTATATTTTAAAATTGGCCTATTTGCGTTCAAAAGACAAAAATGCCCTTAAGTGAATAA
>CAIGRM010084662.1:0-22202 GCA_903798335.1 Fraxinus albicans | reverse complement strand
GTGAAGAGGAAGAAGAAAAAGAACTGAGAAGATGAGGGAAGAAGACTGGCTGTAAGTTCAATTCATTGATCCCTTTCCAAATGCTGAGATACCACTACATATAGACGCACACAACAATGGCTTTGGGCTAGCCCACTAACAGTACAAGCCCAATTAGATCAAATAAAGGTAAATGGTCCAATAAGCAAGAGTCATGACATCCTTCCCCCTTAGAATAACCTTGTCCCCAAGGTTCAAATGAAGAAAATTTTGTCTACATGAATGCTGAAGTTTCCTAGGTTACATCCTCCATGTTGGTTCCTTCCCATTGCACCAGCCACTGAGTGATGGCTTGATTGTTCCCTTTCACCATGTGTGTGGATAGAATACGTGGTGGCTGGTTTTGTTCCTTCAATGGTACCTCTATGTTCAACTCGTTGCAATTGTCTGTTTGTAACTCACCATTAATAGGATGACTGTCACCAGGAGTACTTCTAGTCCCTCCACCTTCCCTTTTTACTTGAATTTTGCTACATCTAGGAGGAGAAAATTGAGTACCATGACATAAAATCCAAGGATCATGGTTGCTAACTAGTGCGTTTGAGTTATTTGACACATCTGCAACCCAATAGGATGGACCTTCCATCCCAGCACCCTGTTGTAATATATTTTCCCATGTCTTCCTTTTTGGGATCAGTAATTGGCTTGCCTGGTTCATTATTAGCTAGAACTTCAGAAGGGCACATCTGTTGATTTTCCAACCTCTTATCTATTTGTCTCAGCTTGTCAAAGACCAAGGAAGTTGAATCTTCTTTAGGAATGGTGCCATCAACTCTACCAGAGTAGTCTTTTGAGGGTTCATGAAAAATGTAATCACAAGTCTGTAAAAGCATGCCTCCAACAGTAGCTAGATCATTATTAACTGGTCTGTTCATTGCGCAACCCTTTTTAACCATAGGCAAGGTCCATAGTATTTGACAGCAGGCTTTTGGATTGACATTCTGGTTAGTATTTGCTCAATCAAAGTCAACACCACACTAGATACAAGTTCTATCTCCTCTTCTGCTAAGGAGTTCAATTGAGCTATAACCCCATAAGGCTACTTTTGAAACCACTGGCTGACTTCACTACTAGCTATTATATTGAAGATTATCTTGGATCATTCACTCTTGAGCTCTATCTCCCCCCATCTCCGTCAAAATTAAATTCGAAGCGGCCCCCGCTGAAATCAAATAAGACAGGATCCAATTGGCTTAGCCAATCCATTCCAAGCACCATATACCTGGCCCCAAGTTTAATCCCTCTCTGTTGGTATTGGAACTCCATTCCTTGCATAGTCCAAACAAGTGGGTTAATATGGCTGTGCTCATCAGTTTCTCACCATTGGCTACTGTAACTATCACTTGTTTGGTTGTTAGTATCTTACAACTTAGCTCTTGCTTCATTTTTTCATTAAGGAGGTTATGTATACTACCATTATGGATCAATATAGATATCCTCTCAACTTGGCTCATTCTCTTTACTACCTTTGGATTAAGCAGGTAGTGTAAGGTGACATATGCCTCATTCATCTCATCTTTTTGGTTTCTCTTAATGCAAGACACACTAGCTTTCCTATATCGAAGAACCTTACACGGATTACTTCGCCCATTGACCCTCTCATTTCGAGCAATAGATTTTTCCCCCTTCGTTTCCAAACCTCGAATCTCATGTTCCTTTCTCTCCATTTCGTTCCTAAAATTAGTCTTATTCTCCTCTAGTTCGCTGACTCTCACCACCAACAAATCCTTCTCCTTCTCAATTTCTGCCAGCTTAACATCCTTCTCCTTTTCCTTTCCTTTCAACCCCAAATCTTTTTTCACCTCTGATAACTCGCCATTGGATTCTCGCAAATCACTCATCGCAGTTACCAAGTCGTGCTGCAAGGGTGCCACCTCAGTTTCTAGCTTTGCAGCTCGAGAGGCCACCGCTCCACGAGCCTTGTTCTCAAATTCAACACTTTTAACCTGCTTTTTCAACTCCAAGTTCTCTGCATCTAATGTTTCAGCACTATTAACTATAAAATCTTCAATTATAACTTTAGGGTTATCTACTCCGGGTAAATTTAATGAGTGCAAATGCATCTGTTCCTGCTTAAGCTCTACCTTGCCTTAGTTGCCTACCTCAATCAGGTTGTCCTTACTTTCACCGGAATTAGACTGTAGACCACTAGTAAATTCAACAGAAACTACTTCAGATGTAGTATCACTTGGTGGGACAATACTCACCTCTTCCAGTTCCTCCTATTGTTCCTCGTTGGAGACCGATTTAGCCTCAATCGTTTTAGCCAACATTGAAATGATCAATTCATTTTTACGTTTCATTTTCCTCATCAATTGCTCCATCCTATCATGCTTAGTGTCGACCACCTTCAACATTTGATCCCATGATTTTGCAGTCACGCTCAGAATTCCCAGTTTCTTTCCTAACCTTTCAAATTGAGCTTCCTGATTTTTGCTAAAACTTTCCATTTTCTTCCCCAGCTCACGTACTGCTATGGTATTAATTGTTATGGTTGGAGCTCAATTTCAACCAAAACCAACTAAACTTCAATCAAAATTAAAACACAATTGAATATACTCAGTTGGGAATCAATAACCCAAGCTGGAATTTCATTAATTGACTGGAATTACACAGAAACGACAATGGAAATTGCATTTTATTGATTGATAAGCTCTATTACAATGTGAACAAATGTAAAACAGAAAGAGAATGTTCAGAACATAAAACCAGAGGAAGAGAATTTAGATTTAGAGAATGAAAGAGAAGAACAAGAATAACCGAGAAGAATGAAAAAGTCGGAGAAATCGGGAAGAAGACCGGAGAAGGGGGAGAAGACGGTGAAGAGGAAGAAGAAAAAGAACTGAGAAGAGGAGGGAAGAAGACTGGCTGCACGTTCAATTCATCGATCCCTTTCCAAATGCTGAGATACCACTACATATAGACGCACACAACAAGGGCTTTGGGCTAGCCCATTATGTTATGTTCGGGTTAATCTAGTTTATGATGTAAATGGTCCAATAAGCAAGAGTCATGACGCAAATCAACCACAAAAACCCAGAGAAAGAGAAAATAACTGACATATATTTTTCTACCACTCCGCTTCATCTATCGCCGTTGTTGTCTCCCAACCATAAAAAAAAAAAAAAAAACATTTTCCTGCCTTTATAAATTCATCAGGCCCTTCTCTTGGTTGTCTTTTTCATCATCAGAGGTTACTTTTGCATGTAGATGGTTTTGGGTCGCAATAGTAGTGGTGTTTATGTTGGATGAAGTGGTGGTCATCAGGGACGGACCCAGATAAATTGTTGAGTGGGGGCGGAGCTAGCTCGTCGAAGTAGAAAGGGTCCAAAGTTGAAGGGGTGGCAGCGCCCCCGAAAAATTTTTTTTCGGAGTTGTTGAATAGTTTATACAATACAAGCCCAATTAGATCAAATAGATGTAAATGGTCCAATAAGCAAGAGTCATGACGCAAATCAACTACAAAAACCCAGAGAAAGACAAAATAACTGACATATATTTTTCTACAACTCCGCTTCATCTATCGCCGTTGTTGTCTCCCAACCATAAAAAAAAAAAAAAAAATCATTTTCCTGCCTTTATAAATTCATCAGGCCCTTCTCTTGGTTGTCTTTTTCATCAACAGAGGTTACTTTTGCATGTAGATGGTTTTGGGTCGCAATAGTAGTGGTGTTTATGTTGGATGAAGTGGTGGTGATGGTGGGATATGGTTAAGGATGGGTTTTGATTTGGGAATGGGTTGAGAGGGGTTTGAAATGATAGAGAGGGAAGGGGAGGGAAGGGGTTTGGGGGTTATTTTATTATTTTTGAAGTAATACAGATTTTATAAAGTTTTTTTGTAAAACATATGCTGTTTCGACTTTCAAAACAATGGCAATATTATACCAAATTTCCTCTTATCATAAGCATAGCTCATTGTTTAAAATATGATTTTATTTAAACTCCTAAATTTTCCTTTATTTGGAGATAATATTTCTATCATTTTTCTAACTGAATTACACATTTGGCATTTGCTCACAAAGAATAAATATTGTGTTACACATAGAGTCTTCGTTTTGTACGAGGATGGAGTTTATGTAAAGTTTTTATTGATTTTTGTTTGAGTTGAGACGGTGCTTCAAATTTGCTAGCTTCGATATATTTTAACACCTCAACACATCACATATTCTTTGTATAAGGGATAAGTTTAATGAGTATTCATTTGATTAATTCGAAAGTTTAACGATGTCCAATTTCTACTGAGCTCGTGACATTTTTTGTTAAATGGGAGTTACGAATGTATGAGTAACGATTGAATTGATGAGTAAGCAATGAGTATTTTTTTTTTTTTGCCAATAAATACTAATGTGAGGATGAGCTAAGCAATCATTTAATTATAACTCCACAGGTGGCAGTGAATGATGTCAAAGGTTCAATCAGAAGTTGACGGTAGGGTCTTTTTTGCAAGAAAATGTGCATGTAGGGACTTAAATGTCAGAATCCAAATGATAGGTCTTGAAATTGCAACTTGACCATAGAATAGGGACAATTTGCACTAATTAGTCACAAGATATTTGAAACAACCCTGCTAGAAAAACAGGGCCAAATTCCAGGGCGCTGAGGTGGCGCCGAAGGCACTTGTTCCGATCATTAAGCCGGGACAAGCAGCTTAATTCTATTTGAAAAGTAATTGCACTTCATATGAAATGTCAAGTACATTAAATTGAGTAACAACATATTTTGCTCGTTATATATTTTGCTCGTTAACATAATAACATAAATGATGTGTATCATCGACCCACTTCCATATTTTTTACGCGTAGATGAAATGATACATTTACTGCATGACATATTAAAAATATAATGTCTTCATCTTCACAAGTAAGTTTTGATGCATTTATTCAAGAATCAATCGCATGTGTAGGCATTGGAATTGTGGGCAAATTTTGTTGCATCCCTTTGTTTTTAACCGTAATTTTACTATGTTGCTATTCTTTATCACTGCCCCTTGTCACATTGGAAGAATAACAAATTTGCAGGCCAAATCCGGCCATTAGAATATATAATATTTTAGATCTTAACCGGTTAATTGAAAAAATATAATATTAAATAAATGACACAATCTTGTAGACAATTCTACGTAGAACGAACAACCGATCAATGAAATAATGTGAACCTGTGAAACTTTCTATTTTAATGGAAGCATGAGAAAATCAATGGCGATAAAGTAGTCAGATTTTGAGAATGGTTCCAATCACTAATTAAGAGGGTGTTCGGTAGGGATTAAAATTCGAATTTTAGTAGATTGTGATAGAAGTTTTTGAAACGTGCAGTTGAAAAGTTGTGGGACCCATGAAAGATGCGATTAATATTAATTGTTTGACTTTAACTTAAATTAAAACCTGATTTTAATCCGAAATAAGCAGGGTCTAAATGTGATTTTAGGAGTCAATTGGAAATGCATACCACACAAAAGGGTTGCTTCCAAATATAATCAATTTGAAATGGTGGAAATGAATTGACATAAAGACGACTTATTCGAATTACTGTTAAACCTTTCTATTTTAGTGGAAGTACGAAAAAAGGTCGAAGGTGATGAAGTAGTTGGATTCTACAAACTGTTCAAATACTAATTAATGTACAACACTGCACGGATCGGTACGCACAACGCTTGGTATCCATCGTTTACGGTTAGGACTACTTGGATTATTTTGAATTAAGTAAATTTCAAAAATTAGAATGAAACATTAAGAGATGGGTTCCCTATTTAGCCAATAATTAATACATTTATTATCTATTAATTAATTTTTTTTCAAAAGAACCAATCAAAATTAAAAAAATTTGTATACAGATCGCCCTCAATAAAACACTCGCTTTTCCCCCCGATTCTTTCTCTGCAAATTTTTCATATGCACGAACACACAGTCTACATGCAAAGCTTAGTTCGACGTTGTTTTATATAAAATGAGTAGAAACATGGCAGTCTTCACCACGACCACCACTACTGGCGGCAGTTTCCTAGCCGAAAAACGAGTATTTCCGGTGAGATTGAGATCCGCCTACGACGCCGAGTTGATCTCTCAGCAACTCGTAGACGCGGCTCATGCTGATGATCTTGTGTTAGCTTTGGACCTCATTTCGAATTTATTTGTGGACGTTAATTTCATCGGAACAGTGTGCTTAAAGTCCAGAAAAACAGAGCTTGTATTGAACGGCGAGAATGCCAGTGAGGTTCGCGTTGAGTTTGAGGAGTTTAAGACTGACGTAACCGCTCTTTTCCTCGCTGCTCGTAACGGAAATTTAACGCTCGTCAAAAAGTTATTGGTCAGTCTTCCTAACTGATCCTAAGCATTTTCCATCAATTCTGATTTTTACAAAATAACATAATTGTGCATTGTTACTGTAATTCTGTTCAATATTTTGGTTAAAATATGCGACACAGTGCATTAGAATTTCGATATTTTAGTTTTAGTTTCGGATATTTGCGATTTTATGGGTATTTATTGGTGGAAGATTTCAAATTTTGAATCCGATGGAGCGTTGTTGATTGATAGTAATTCACCAAGTCGTGGATTTCTTTTAAAGTTGAATTTTGTGCAACTGCAGCTGTCGATTACTTTCGAATTGGAAAGCAATCATTATTATTATTATTAATTAATTAATCTGTATTGTCTTTGTTTGGGGCCAATAAGGCGTACAATTTAAATTACCTATGAATTTTAAATTTTGATTTATGGGGAAATCAGAATAAACAGTATGGCTTTACCTGGTTTAGTCCACCTTTTTGTGCTATATTTGGGAAAATCTTTTATGTGTCATTTTTCTGAGCATAGGATGTTGGAGCCAATGTGAACCAGAAACTGTTCCGAGGGTATGCGACAACAGCAGCCGTGAGGGAAGGCCACATTGAGGTGTTGGAGATGCTGCTAAATGCCGGGGCAGGTCAGGCTGCATTTGAGGAGTCTTTGTTGGAAGCATCTTACCTGGGGCGGGCCAGAGCTGCTGAGCTTCTCATGGGCTTTGCTGTGGTCCGCTCTCATGTTGCAGTTAATGCCCTTGTGACCGCATCCAGTAGAGGGTTTGTTGATTTTGTCGAAACACTCATAAAGGTACTTTGTGCTGATACCTCCTTTTTTGTTAATAATGTTGTACAGTCTGTTTGTCTAGTTCAGCAAGACAGTAAGGCAGATCATTGTAATTGATTGATAGTAGAATAGAGTGTTGAACCCAGTTGGTCTCATCAGCAACAATGGAACACTTGCTTTATGTTAATCTTAGTGAATGTTATGTACTCGGTGTGTGTCGGATCTTCTGCAGGTACACCACATCCTTGGCAGGCTATATTTTGGCATCCATGAATCTTGTAAACAAGGAGTCTATCTGAAGTAAATTAACAGTCCATTAATGTTCCAAAGGAACTGAAATCTCAGGAATTAAAAATTTCAGCATTTTTTTGCCATTAATGTCATATATTACATACTATTGAGTACTCAGATTTTAGAACTCAATGGAACTGAGTAACTAAACACCCATATTTAACAGATCTCAGAACCAAACAAAACACAAATACTATAGATTTATAGTTTTGACATTTTAATTCCGACCTTAATTCCCACAAAACAAACAGACCCTAGAGAAAATGTCGGATTCTAATTGTCACAGGAAGCTACACATCAATGACAGTTTTGATAACTTTTTCTTCTCATTGGTCGCAGAGTGGAGTAGATGCCAATGCAACTGCTAGGGTGCTGCTGCAATCTTCTAAGCCATCTCTCCATGCCAACGTTGACTGTAATGCACTTGCTGCTGCTATTATTAGCAGGCAGATCTCTGTTGTCAAACTGCTATTGCAGGTAATCATACTAGTTTAGCGACCTTCAAATTTACTAACAGATGACATCATATATATATATATATATGCAAATTGTTGCATAGAAGTGCGGATCTAACTTAAAATTTTGTTCTACGACCATGAAAATTAGGTTGGTGTCAGAACGGACATTAAGGTTAGGCTGGGAGCTTGGGCATGGGACACAATTACGGGGGAAGAGTTCCGAGTAGGCGCTGGCTTGGCTGAGCCCTATCGTGTCACTTGGTGTGCAGTGGAGTACTTCGAAGCCAGCGGTGCTATCTTGCGCATGCTTCTTCAGCAAATCTCTCCAAATATTCCCCATCTAGGGAGGACGCTCGTACACCATGCTATCCTATGCGGCAATGCAAGAGCATTCGGCGTGCTTTTGAGTTGCGGTGCTGATATAGAACTACCAGTTGAAACAATTAAACAAACAGATTTCTACCCGATACATTTTGCTGCAAGACTTGGATTATCTACAATTCTTGGCCTCCTAATAAAAGCCGGCTGTAATTTGAATTCAAAAACTGGATCTGGTGAGACTGCTCTAATGATTTGTGCTAGAAATAAGCAGGAGGAGTGCCTCAGACTTCTGACTTCAGCAGGCGCTGATTTCGGTTTGACAAATACATCTGGTCAGTGTGCTAGGTCGATTGCTGGAACAATGCTGTGGACACTTGGCTTCCAGCAAGCAGTTTTGGATGTGATTCAAACGGGGAAAATTGTTCAATCCAGCAATTCCGAAATTTTTTCTTCCCTACTGTTTGCAACTCAAGCAAATGATATCGCATCCCTACAAAAACTTATCAAGCAACCAGATATTGATCTTAACCAGAGAGATGAGAACGAATTTTCAGCTGTTATGGTTGCTGCAGCAGGTGGTCATGTTGAGGCATTCCGGCTACTCGTCAATGCAGGGGCTGATGTGGAAATTCAAAATAAGTACGGTGAAACAGCAATTAGTCTAGCCGAAGTAAATCAGAATAGTGATGCGTTCAAAAAGGTATTGACCGAATATGCCTACGCAACGGGAAATCAGAACACTAGTGGATCCTCTGCTCTTCATCGGGCTGCAAGGATTGGCGACCTCGATTTGGCTCGGGCATTAATAAATGAGGAACGTGACATCGACGTTCTTGATTGTGATGGATATACTCCACTCATGCTGGCAGCAAAGGCAGGTGATGGAAGCATGTGTGAGCTTCTAATTTCAAGTGGGGCTAGATGCGATCTTATGAATGCAAGGCACGAGACAGCACTTTCATTGGCCAGAAAAGGCATTGCTGGTAATGATGCAGAACATATTATATTAGATGAGCTCGCTCGAAAACTCGTGTTGAGGGGGGCATATGTCAAGAAGCATACGAAGGCAGGCAAGGGATCTCCTCATCTGAAGGTATTGAAGATGGTGGAGGCTACCGGAATATTGCGATGGGGAAAATCGAGTAAGAGAAATGTGATCTGTCGGGGAGCCGAGATCGGTCCAAGCTCAACATTCCGATGGAACCGAAGGAAGAAGTTTGATGGTGATGTTCCGGGCATGTTTCGGGTGGTAACTACAAAGAACAAGGAAATCCACTTTGCATGCGAGGGGGGAGTCGAAACAGCCGAGCTGTGGGTGAGAGGAATAAAACTTGTAACTAGGGAAGCTATTTTTGGTAGGAAAGCAAGGGGCGTGTGACGGCAAATTTAGATATTGTGAAAATTCTAGTTCTATATATTTTTTATATTGTATAAATTGATCTCTCGTCATCATCAATATATTGTTGATTTTTCTAAAAGTAAATTTTCGAGCATCAGAACTTGATTAGAAATAATGTGAGTGCGGTTTTTAAAAATCCATACATGAGCAAGTTGTTAGAAAAATGAGGTAAATAATCAAAAGTCGTTATTGGTACTTTTCCTTTTTCTTTGACGATGAATACCGTTTCTATAAGGCGCTCGTTGTTCAAATTGCAATTGGCCAAAACCCTACAAAAACTTCCAATTTCCTCAATTCATTTGCTAATTCAATTGATAATTATTACTAACAATTTATCATTCATTTTGAAAGGAGGATCGATAAATCTATGGCGCACCTTCCTATCCTTCAATTTGAAGAGAAAATCGTAGAAACAGTGGAAAATAACCCAGTGGTAGTAATAATTGGAGAGACTGGTTCAGGAAAAAGCACTCAGCTTTCTCAAATTCTTCACCGAAGAGGTTTCACAAAGTCCGGAACAATCGCCGTCACTCAGCCCCGCCGTGTCGCTGCGGTTTCAGTCTCTAGGTAATTTTCACTTCCATTGAAATCTTAATTTAAAGGCTTTATGGCTGAATGTACATCGGTATTTCAGGAAGATGAAGTTTTATTTCTCATTGGCTTCTAGAATATCTAGTTGATATGGAGATGCTTGTGAACTGAAATTCTAGTTCGGTCGGCTTGAAGATAACAAGCTTTCAGTTAAGCATTGTTTTTAAGATTAAGGGAGGTCTTGACTTATCTGTAACTGAATATCTGGTGCCCGAAGCTCTGGGGACACTGCTATAATGATACTTGATTAGTGAAACGTTCACTGTCTCAGCACACAAAATAAGTTATGATTAGAGCGAAAACAGTTAAGGTTTACTGGCGATATAATATAGAACATGTGAGATTGGCTTGTGTATTAGAGCTCCTTGCATGCCTGCAGTAACCATTATCAAGAATTCAATTTTGTAACTTTTCTTGTTTTGCATTTTTGAGCTATAGGTTGTTGAAATTAGTTTATCATATGAGCACTTACGCTGCGACTCAAACTCACTTGTGCAAGAAACAAGACAATCAGATATATGTAATCACTTGAGTGGCATTTTTGCATTCTTTACTGCATTACAGTCTGTCTATAACGGTTGTGGGGTAATGATTTGTGTGTGTGTGCATAGACAGCTTGACTTTTGTGAGTTTTTATGCCCTTGGATCAAATTTCTCAGAAATCTTTTCCCTTTACAGAAGTATGTGGTTTCTGATCCTTTTTCCTTTGTTGTAATGGATAGGCGTGTCGCGCAGGAACTTGGTGTTAGGCTTGGGGAAGAAGTGGGTTATGCCATACGATTTGAAGATAGAACCTCAGAGAAGACACTTATTAAGTAACATTTTTTCTCAAATACTAAAAGTTGGAATTGTTAGTTCATGGTTTATATTCTTTTTCTTGTGATAATGGGTAGGTTGTTGGCTGTGCAGATACCTCACTGATGGAGTTCTCCTTCGCGAAAGTCTTTCTAATCCGGAGTTGAATCAGTATTCAGTCATCATATTGGATGAGGCTCATGAGAGGAGCTTAAACACGTAAATAGCACTTTCTCGTTGATTTTTATTATTCAAGCCCCTCTCTGATTTGGTAGTTTATTAGTATTTTGGATTTTTACAAATCTCCATTTCCTTTGTGGATGCCCAAGGAAAATAAATTATTTTTGCCTTTCTAAACGTTTGATTCGGTTGTGTAATACTATTTTGTAGATTTTTGTGTCGTGCACATTTCTTGCTGTTTTCAGTTTCTGATCTTGCCTATTTATTTCATTAGTTCTTATATATGATGTTTTAATTTATGAAAGTATCTTTGATCAGGGATATATTGCTGGGACTGATGAAACGGTTGATTAAATTACGTGCCTCCAATTTAAAGGTTCTGATTACTTCGGCTACTCTTGATGGCGAAAAAGTATCAAGGTTCTTTTCTAATTGCCCAATCCTCAATGTACCCGGGAAGTTATTCCCTGTGGAGATATTACATAGCTCAGAAAGACCCAAAAGTTATATTGAAGCTGCTTTAAAGATGGCCGTTGGTACGTTTGGACCCTACCCTTATGTTTATGTTATTTGCATGTTTACAATTCTGATTTATTTATTTCACTCCTTTTTGTTAAAATGAGGTTTAGATGACCTATTTTGCATCTGCTAGAATGATTTCTTAATTTAGTTTTACATTTTCGTATTGGCAGATATACATGCTCGAGAACCAGAAGGTGATGTCCTAATTTTTATGACAGGACAGGTTTGTGTCTCTTACTAAATCCTACCATGTACCATAATTCATGAAATGGTACAAGTTGAGCAAGCCTTTGTTGCAGGATGATATAGAGAAAATGGTATCCAAATTGGAAGAGAGAATCCAAAACCTTGAGGAAGGATCTTGTCTGGATGCTATAATCCTTCCTCTTCATGGATCTTTGGCCCCTGAAATGCAGGCTAGTCTTGCTTTGCTTCAAATGTGGTTTCTATTTGTTCTTTATTCATACAAAAAAGAGCATTTTGATTTTTTTACTGCTATTTAGATGTCAATTGTTTTGTGTAATCTCTGATGCTTTTCAAATGCCTTTTGTGCTATACAATACCATTGTATTCTAATATTACTTACTCTACATGAAACACCACCTTATCTGATGTATTGAAATATTATACTATTTTTCATTTCTAGTTTATGTGAAATCACTTTCCTGGGGAGCATAGCACGGGCATATTTCATTTGCATTTTTTGTGACATGCACTCATAGAATTTGTGTGCTGTGCTTTTGCATTAGGTATGATGAGTTATAAATTATAATTAAGGTTTGTTTGAAGATATTATTATCTTATTAGAAGTCAAATTGGTTATTATTGGAGGTGTCCATATCCTTCATATCCTCCTTGAAGGATATCACCTTTTGTGGTGTAATCGTTGATACAGATCTTACTTCTTGTTAATTTTAGATGCTAATACTACTTTTTAGTTTCAAATGTGTAAATGAGATGTGCACCAACTTTGAATAGACCGAAAGGCTCTTCGTGTTTGTTTGATACTTTATACTTTTACTCCCGAATCACCAGAAATATGGGTGATTGTGTGCCTTTCTTCTTTCTTCATTTCTGCTCGATTTCTCCTCTTTTTATGAAATACCCATTATGTCTGTTACATATTTTATTCTTTGGTTGTGAAGGTTTCATTTTATATTTACATTTCTCTGAACTGTATTCATGAGTCCACTAAAGCAGATGTTCACAACTTGCATTCATTCTGTGAGCTTTATTCTGCCTATTGAGCTTCACATTTTGATAATTGTGCAGGTCCGTGTTTTCAGTCCTCCACCTCCCAACTGTCGGCGATTTATCGTTTCTACAAACATTGCCGAGACTTCTTTGACTGTTGATGGTGTGGTGTAAGAGACTCTATGCTTACAGAAATGTCATTTCAATAAGTCATTTGCATTTTGATTCTTTTTGAATTTAGTTATTTATCATTTTATCCGACTCGTAAGTGTGTCATAATTGAAACACAACCCCTTTCTTAAAGTCTAAAATAAGAATAAATTTGTTGCTTGAATAACCATTTCAGTATATTAATGTATGGATATGATTTGACTGCAATTGGCAGGTATGTAATTGATTCTGGTTATGTGAAGCAACGGCAATACAACCCATCAACTGGCATGTACTCCCTTGACGTAGTTCAAATTAGCAAGTATGAATTTTTATCTTGCTTATATTCATTGGGACAACTTTCCCTTTGGTGCTTGTATTTGTATCTATATTTGGATTTTTTATATATTCAATTTGATGATGTTAATCACATTGTAATTAATGTCTACGACTTCAAGTTCATGGTTGCTCTGTACATTGCCTTCTCGAGTCTGGCTGGATACTAGGAAGGTGCATTGTTTATTCTTATGTTTAAGAGCATTAGTTACTGTTATTCCACTGTAGAATTTTTTTATTTTTTATTAACTTGGAATCCTGCCCTGGTGTCCTAGTTTTAAGTTAATCGTCAAGATTCTTAGCTATGTTGGCCCGTGCTTATAAATACTCTAGCCACTTTTTTATCCACAAATTTCGAGAGACCTACGACTACTATCCACTTATCGATCACTCGTTTCACTTATTTATAATTGAAGCCATTTACAAACAAGCTTTTAGTATATAGCAGCTTTTGAGATTCATGTCGGTCTAATCCCAGTTTGCATTCAGCGTAAGGCTACTCCATTGTGACCAGTTTGGAATTTTCCTGATGCCTGTTTTTAGTCATCCCGACTTGGAAGGTGTTAGAAAGAGGAATCAAATAAGAACTCGTCACCCCGAAAATAGAGCGCACGAATGGTTTGGATGTAAGTGGAAAAGCAATCCTCTTTCTTCCCCTCCAATACAACTCAGAGGAAATGACATGTCCTTCATCCAAGTGAACGATGTGAATCCATTCCCCTGATAGCTACTTTGTCACTCCCATATGACAAGTTTGTTTCTTTAAAAGTAGTACCACAGATTGATAAACTTTGTCTTTGTCTTCTGTGCATGTTACTTATAACTGTTCTTAAAAACTCTCTTAATTATTTCAGGGTACAGGCTAATCAGCGAGCAGGAAGAGCTGGAAGAACACGTCCTGGGAGGTGTTACCGTTTGTACCCTTCTATGGTTTACGAGGACGATTTCTTGGATGCTACGATCCCTGAAATACAGAGATCTTCTCTTGCGGGAAGTGTCCTATACTTAAAATCGTTGAACCTCCCAGACATCAATATTCTTAAATTTGATTTTCTCGACCCTCCTTCCTGTAAGGAAGCATTTCTTTTTCTGCCTTTTATTCAATGTTCCTATATTCCTTTTAGGATTATAGTCTCCATGTGGAATTGGAAGTCTGAATTGCCTTCTCTACAGCTGAGTCATTAGAAGATGCTTTGAAGCAGTTGTATCTTATTGACGCTATTAATGTTGATGGTTCAGTTACAAGTCTTGGACGAATCATGGCTGGTAATAGATTATCCTCTGAATTGTAACAGTAGAGTCAGCATCCTTTCCCTCAACAAGGAATCTTGAAATAAGAAATACAAAATTAAGAAATTAAGTCAACTTCCACATGAATGCACAAACTGCACCCACACGTTCAGTATAGCATCAAAAGGAACAGAAATGTCAGGGAAAGGGGAAGATTCCTTCCTTAAGAAGCTGAAAATGTTCTCCCTTTTGCAGAACTTCCACTGGAACCTTCGCTTTCTAGGACCTTATTAGAGGCAAATGAGTGTGGCTGCTTATCTCAAGCTTTGACAGTTGCTGCTATGTTGTCTGCAGAAACTACATTGCTTTTAGGTCGAAGGTAGATTTTAAGCATTTGCTTTTGTTTTTCCATTGGCATGTATATATCTGTATAGTTATGAGTATTGCATTCGTTTCTCTTATTTCATTTATGTTATCGTGCAACCACCCAACAAGTGTATCTAGTGTGTGCAATATTGAGTATGCAGCACATTCTGTTTTCAGAAAGGAAGAAATGCAGTGTCTAATGTGACCATTTTTACTTAAAAGTCTTATGTTAAATCAGAAAAAATAACAATACCTATGTCAGATTGAGTTAAATCATTATCTGAAAATTTTCATTTGGGATATTTCACAATGTTGATTGAGTTTCAACTTTGTGCATTGTCTCCTGCATATATTTGGTGCTACCGAGTAACTGTCATTGACTTGTGAATACCACATCCATTATTCCCTTAAAGTGAAAACTTTAGCGGTTTGTAACTTCGTTACCTTTGTTAACAGAATATCAGGATCCAAGATTACTTACTAGCTCATTTTGAATCCCTTCTCTACTGGGCTTTTGATGATCCGAAATTGTTGACCATTTATAATAAATTAATGATCCTTTGTAAGTCAACAACTTTTTCATCAAGATCATGATAGCCTCTTTTGTCTTGTAGCAAGAGCACTGAAAAGAAGAGGAAGAACCCTCCGTCATCAGACCTTCCTGATGGTTCGGGCTGGGGTGACCACATCCAATTGCTGCAAATCTATGAGATCTGGCATCAAACTGACTACAATATAGATTGGTGCAAAGATAACTATTTGCAGGTATATTTCAAGGTTACATAATTAGGATATTTTCAAACTTCATTTTCGATATCATCTAATCATATAATACTTTTCTGAGACTAGTTATTAAAAGTGATAAAAGTTATGTTTATATCAATCTTGAGCCAAGTGTGAAATCATTGTATAGAAATGGTCCCAAAATGAACGTGCATAATAATTGATAAAGATTTGTACCCTTAATAGGAAGAGGTTAACGACTCTTAGCCCCTCTTTGGTACACATTCTATAAAACTCATTTTTCTCGAAATTCATTTACAACCTAATAAAATAATTTTGGACGTGAGAATCCATAATTTTTCCCTACTTTTTAACCATACATTCTCCAAAAAATCATTTTTCACAGAATCTATTCTCAAATATTCTCTTTCATTAGATTCTTGCATTATATTTGGTTGTCATGTAATGATTTTGAGAAATTGTATTCATTGTTGGACTTGCTGATTGTAGGTGAGGGGGATGATGTTTGTCAAAGATGTCAGGAAACAGTTGGCTCAAATAATGCAGAAGATTGCTAAAGGTTAGTATTTCACGTGAATATTGTTGAGCAGTTCTTTTTCTAATTTTCCATAAAATTTTTTTGACTATTTTCTACCAACTTCAAGTTCACATTTTAAATTATTTAAACTTTTACCTTTTGGCTGCAAGCAAACCCTGCCTGCTCTTGCCCCCAAAATAATCACGTGATAAATTCTCACTCACAATTTTTTCCTGGTCAATCCTCTATCCTAATATGAGCCATGTATTAGGATCTCTGGATGTCAAAACAAGTAAGAGATGGAAAGAAGGCCAGGATTATAGGGCTTTGAGAAAAGCTCTGTGTTCAGGGTATGCAAATCAGCTTGCAGAGCGAATGATTCGCCATAATGGCTATCGAACTGTAGGTTTTAAATCACAAGTAGTTCAGGTAGATAATTATCAATAATTGAATTTCTCCTACTTTTACCTTGCTACTTTTTTGTTTGTTTATTTTATGATATGAAGTTTCATTTCAGTATTATAGAGGCTGGAAAACTATATCTAACACAAACTTGAGATGATTTTTAAACAGTAATACATATAAGTATATACTTATAAAACTCAAATATTGTAAATTGCTTTTCTTATACTCCTCTTGCAAAATTAATTTACTCTTTCTTCTAATATACTCACATGATGAATGCTTTTTAGGTCCATCCATCGTCAGTATTGAAACCAGATGAAGAGGGAATGCTCCCAAATTATGTTGTATATCATGAACTTATTGCTACTTCACGGCCATATATGCGCAATGTATGCGCGGTTGAGATGGCATGGGTCACGCCAATCCTATCAAAACTTGATAATTTAAATGTCAGTAAACTCAGGTAAGAACAATTGTCTCGGAAATTGATGACCATAGTTAATGATTTTCCTCAATTTTGGTTTGCTCTTTTCTCGAGTTTTATTGAGCATGGGTCTTGTTTTTTGTGTGAAGCAGTGGTGGAACCAGTCTGTCTCATGAACAGACTCAAGTAGAGAACTCAAACTTGCCAAATGAAGATTCACTTGCCACTCAGCCTTCTGATGATCACAACGAGAGGATACTAGCTGCTCGGGAGCGTTTTCTTGCTCGTAAAGCCAAGAAATAGCATTATTTATCAAATTGGTTGTTTCTTTGATGCTGTCTCGTTCTACAAAATGAAACTGTTCTGAATTCCTTCACAATTGACGAGGAGGATGGGCAAGTTGTTAGGGGGATAACGAGGCCTGTGTTTGCAGCATTTGGGAAGCCTGGAAGTACCACAACCCAATAGCTCAGCGCCGCACATGCATGAAGACCGTGCAAATTACGGGCTTGTATCACATCAAACTGCTTTCTTACTGTGACAATACAACCTTGTACGTTGTTAATATTAAGAATCTAATTGCTTTAAATCGAGCAGATGGTCGGAAAAAGATTTATAGTTTAGTCTACTCGCAACTCCTCTTGGTTGCATTTTAATAGCAGGCTCGTATAGTGGAGTAAAAAAAGACGAGAATTGACTCAACAAGGTGGTGGAAGCTACATAGGATGTCAGAAAGCGTGTATGGGCACATTATTGCACATTTTGAGTCTTGACACATTACTATCCATTACATGCTGTCATGTTCGTGGAGACTGAGATTCTTCTATAAATGAAATAATTTATTGTCGTGTGAACGATTCCCTTTTATCATTTAAATTGCAGCGGTATATAATATTTGGTTGCGTGTCAGGTTGGTGCATAGAATTTAACACCTCCATCGTTGACCAGGAAAGGTGACTTAAAAAAATATAAAGAATTCAACACATGCCCTGCAAGATAGTTTTTGAGAATACCAATCTTTAGTTCTATAATTCTATTACTCGTATATCATCCAAATAAATGATTCTTGAAAGGGTGACGACGAGACAAGATGAGCCGTCTCAGTTCGTGTGCAAAAACTAGTCTTGACTTGGCCTTTGCTCGTGGGTTTCATAGGGAGTCCACAAGTCGGTTCGTTTAAAGAAATTAATAAAATAAACTAAAAAATGAGCGAATCCACGAGTTCAAAACATGTCGACTCGTGAAAAAAATTGAGCTTGAATCGAACCATGGTTTGTCTGAATAGTCAATCCAACCAGAAAATGAAGGTCATATTATCTAATAATGTTAAATCTAATGGTGATATTTAAGTGCAAAAATTCAAACGTTGGTCCACTGAATTTTTTGGTTGTTTCTTTTGTGATATTGTCGGTCACTCTCAGATGCCAAAAACAATGTGGTAAACGAGTGGGAGATTTTCATATTCTCTAGCCACACATTCGTCATCACTTGAAAATTAAGATAAAAGCTTACCACATTTTTATACCCTTGTTAAAGACTTAAAAGTTGACTACAACAATCACAATCACATTAAATCAAACTATTTTGTAAGTGATTAATCTAACAGTTATTTTTGCTTCCTAGTTTACCAATGTAAATAATTATTTACAATGATTCGCAACATAATTTTTTAATCACATATTCATAAAAAAATTAAGAGTAAATGTACATTTTTGTATACATCTAGTTTGACACTTCCCACACATGGGGGGTGGGGGCCATGATCGCTGACCCCACCCCCCATATGAAAAGAGTGTCAAACTTAAAAGTATACAATAAGAATTATCCAAAAATTAATAAAAAACACAATGAAATGAGGAGGAATAATTCTTCCAGTTGTATAAATTTTAATTTATCATTACCTCACTGAGATTCACCTAGAAAATTATTTGGCGAACTACATAATTGTGCCAGTTCTCTAATGTCTCTTTTATTAAAAAATTTAAGACAAGAAGGTGGTAAGTTTATAAATTATGGTAGGTACCCCTCTAGTAATCATAACAATAATCTTCATCTTCTTTAATGCCCACTGTTTAACCATAAACTGATTAAGATCAATTTTCCAGAATTTCTCCAATGATTTTAGGCAGGTTTCGGTTGGTTATTGTTCGATCATAAAAAATTTCCCTCAAAATTTGAGTTTCATTCGGAATTATTCATTTTTTTAGTACCATTCAACTATTGGTTGGTATAATAGAACTTTAACCTCTACCTAAATTGTTTCCGGTAACAAAGAATAACCTCGCATGGATGTGTTTGAACCACATTATTTTGGAAGAATGTATTCTGGAATAGTAGATTGATGGAGAATTTATGGTTGAAAAAGAAGGAAAAGTTATTGATGTGATAGAAAATATTATTTTATTGAAAAATGGGTGATTAAAAATGAGCAGAATAATGAGATTAAAAATTTTAATGCGTACCAAACATGGCTATATATAAATTCTTAAAAGGAAAATCTTCCAAGATTAACATGTGCGATTAATCGACTCGAAAATTGGTAGAAAAGGTGGCAGGGAATGGACTAATTTTTTGTGGTCTTTATTGAAAGAGAAAACATGAATTAACTTTTTGACAGTGATGAAGAACTTGATTATTTAACTT
This sequence comes from Fraxinus albicans, assembly GCA_903798335.1. NCBI lineage: Eukaryota > Viridiplantae > Streptophyta > Magnoliopsida > Lamiales > Oleaceae > Fraxinus > Fraxinus albicans. The sequence goes on along the minus strand of CAIGRM010084662.1, from coordinate 2,533 downwards.
GACTTGCATTAAAAAAATCTGAAAGGAAATCTTGCACTTGTTTGTCTTCATCAATACAAAAATGTAAGGACAACGAACAGCGGCTGTTTCTTCTCTCCAATATAGTATCCTAGTAATAATTCAGCTCACACATTTGTCCATAATTTCATGTTCACATAATCTTCCACTAGCAGTATTCACCAACTGATTCTGACTCCGGTTCGGTTTCAAGAAGATGCTTACATCTCAGCCAAGACCCTTTACTCACCGGCGATCGGAGGTCAACTACTTCGCCGGAAAACATCACAGACTCACCAGAAAAACCACCCCTTTTGCCGGGTTCAGGCGAAGGGTCCCTATAAGGGCAGTGATCAGCGGTGGCGATAACAAGACCAGTGCGACGGATGTGGTGGAGAAACCTGAAGAGGATAATGGGGCCTTGGTTTCTTCTTCTAAAAGTGGAAGCATAAATGTAAAAGCAGTGATTAGTATCAGGAAAAAGATGAAGGAAAGGCTGACTGAGAAGATTGAAGATCAGTGGGAGTTATTTATCAATGGGATTGGTAAAGGAATCTTGATTCAGCTCGTCAGTGAAGAAATTGATCCTGGTCAGTTTTCAATTTCCTCGGTTTCTTAGTTAAATTTGTAAAATTTCAAGAATTCTCATTGAAGTTTATAGAAATTTGTGTGTGTGTGTGTGTGAGATTTATTTTCGTCTTTTGGTTTAATCGAAGTTTCTTGAAGAAGTTCAATTTGTGGGGTTTTAGCCTACAGGTTTGACTTCACATTTAGGCCTGTTGTCCTTTTCCTCCCCAACTGTTTTAAGCTTGCAAGAATCAGGCTTGGACTTGGACTTGGACTAGGGCTAGTTAGTAATGATCCATGAGCTCGAAAGATCCAATTTTTCTAATGCAGTTCAAGGATGAAGTTCCTGGTGCAATAATCCTTGAAGTTTGTTTCGTCTGACAGGTACTAAGTCTGGAAAAAATGCCGAGTCTTTTGTGAGGGGATGGTTGCCAAAACCATCAAATGATCCATATGTTGTAGAGTATGGTGCCGATTTCACAGTACCACGAGATTTTGGACGGCCAGGAGCAATCCTTATTACCAATTTCCACGATAAAGAGTTCTTCTTAGTGGAGGTTGTAGTTCATGGATTTAGCGAAGGTCCTAGTTTCTTTCGGGCTGATACTTGGATTCATTCAAGGAAAGATAATCCGGAAAGCAGAATTATATTCAAAAACCAGGTGAGACACGAAATAAAATCAAAGTGTGCTACTTAACTAAGCGATGGCAGTTGATCAAATGCCCTCATTCTTTTGACAGGCATATTTGCCCTCTCAAACGCCACCTGGCATTAAAGATCTTCGACGAGAAGACTTGTTGAGTCTACGCAGTAATGGAAAAGGAGAGAGGAAGCTGCATGAAAGAATCTATGATTACGATGTTTATAATGATTTGGGTAATCCGGTTAAGGGTGAAGATACTGTCAGACCGGTGTTAGGTAACGAAAAGTGGCCTTACCCAAGGCGCTGCCGAACTGGTCGACCTCATACTAAGGAAGGTATTGACAATTCACAATGCTGCATTGCTTCATTTCTTTACGTTTTTATCCGTTTGCCAAGTTTCATCAATATATTCACAATTTTCTTCCTGAAATTTCAATCAGATCCCTTCACTGAAACTAGAGTGGAGAAACCCCATCCGGTTTATGTTCCTCGAGATGAAACTTTTGAGGAAATTAAGCAGAACACTTTTTCCGCTGGAAGATTGAAGGCTGTGTTGCACAACCTGATACCATTGATTGCGTCTAAATTGTCGAGTTCAGACATACCCTTTACCAACTTCTCCGACATAGAGAAGCTATATAATGACGGTGTACTCTTAAAAGAGGAAGATCAAAAAGAAAAAAAGAATCAAGTTCTGACTAATGTGATGAAACAAGTGTTGACGGTTGGCGATAAGTTACTGAAGTATGATACACCAGCCATTATAAAGCGTGAGCACACCTCCTTTTTACCTTGTTTTACCCCTAACTGCATTAACAACCTTATTTGAGGCTTTTAAGGTCTTTGTCCCTCTTTATGATGACCACTATAGAATTTAGCTGCTATTTTTACAAGTTCTTCATATTCCAAGTATTGAATCCCATCATATTCAAAAAAATTTCCACCTTTCATTGCAGGGGACAGATTTGCGTGGCTAAGGGATAATGAGTTTGCAAGGCAAATATTAGCCGGGGTTAACCCGGTTAACATTCAACTGTTGGAGGTAAAATTTTGAGTTGGTTGATATCTGATACGGTCCATTTTATTTATTTTCCAAGGATTGCTGCTACAGTAAATGCGCGGCATAATTGTTTTCAGGGACTTCCAATTTTAAGTACACTAGATCCTGCAATTTATGGCCCTCCAGAGTCCGCAATCACCAGGGAAATATTGGAAAAAGAGCTGCATGGGACGACTGTTGAACAGGTAATCACGTTTAGAGAACAAACTGTAGGATAATTGTTTCAATATCGAATACCAGATTTACAGACTGGATATCGTATAAT
>CAIGRM010084631.1:0-18324 GCA_903798335.1 Fraxinus albicans | reverse complement strand
TTTAAGTGTGAGAGAAGAGATTTTGATTGTGTTTGAGTTGTTTTGATATTAATTTGAGTTTAAATTTTGAAAATAAAAATAAAATTTTGAAACAAAAGTGGTGGTTTTCAATGATTTTTGGTTGTGACTGCTATTTGCTAGATTCAATTAAGCTTTTGAAGAACTTATAACATGATTAAATAAGTAATCTCCCAACTTAGAATTAATTAATCTAGTTATTTTTTTTAGAATGATAGTAAATAAATTTTGTAGACAAAAGCCAATAAGATTTTGAGCCTTTAAACTGACACATCCATATCAGTCTCACCAATGATATTCTTCCATGAATTTATTTCTCTAAACATGAATATGATTAAGACCGTCTTTATTATATAAGTTAGCTACCTAAGCCAATTAGCCTACCTTTTAATTAATTTTTCCTTTTGTTAAACTCATTTGAGCTTGATTGTCTTTTCTTTTGTTATAAACCGACGTTACAAACTTTAAACCCTCGCCCCCCCCCTCCCCCCCAAAAAAAACTTTACCCAAGTCATAGAGTTAGTGGAGTATTGTTCATATTATGACATGTATGGGTGCACAAGAAATAAGTGTGAGGGTGTCTGAATTTATGGTAGTGGTATGACTAGTGAAATGGAACATGTTTGTAGACTCAATTCACAAGTTCCATTGTTGGTGTTATGTTTTGAGTTAAAAAAAAAGGAGAGAGAGGGAGAGAGAAAAAAAAGTGATGGAGGAAATGACTTTTAATGTTACAAACTATCCATTCTCATAACTCTTCCTGAAATTTCAAGAAAGTGATTTATTTATGCGGGATAGATGCAAAATGAAGAAACTATTGGGTAGAGTGATGAGCTTTACATGTTTTATATATTTGAGATTGAGTTGATTCATGTTTTCTCAACTAGTTTCGATGGCTTTTGAGCTACATTCCCAAATAATTTCCACATTGACCCTAAGCCTCGTTACAACCTTCGAAAAGTCATTATGATTTGTGTTATGCGTGTGGTCTAATTGGTGGAGAATGAAAAGATATGTAAGCATATGGTAGATCATCTCCATTGGAATGAACTTGAGTGAAACACATAACCTTCAAACACATGAGAGTCGAGTACTTATTTTCGTGAGGGTCTATGTGTTTGGTTTACTCCATCTTCATATGAAAATGCTCGCTAATTGATTATAAGTTGTGTGTTTGGTATTTTTGAGGAAAGTAAAAATTGAGTTTTTCCCGAAAATGAGCAAAAGCTAAGTGTGAGGCAATTTGATGATAATATAAAATGCTTTATTTTTCATCTCCTTATCCTACGCTTTTGTATTAATTAATGTCTAAATGTAATCAGTATTCTTATATTTTGATTTAGGTTACAATTGGATGAATATGGTGAAATTTAGAAGAAACAAGGGAAAAAGTGCTTAAGTGAAAGAAAATCAAAGTTCAAGGACCAAGATACAAATATCCAAAGGATGATTCGAAAAGAAAAATGAAGATTTGAAAGATTTGAAGACCAATTGATAGAAGACATGAAGCATTGGAAGAAGAAAAACGAGAAAAGAAACCAAAAATCGAGAAAACGAAAAGGACAGAAACGAAATAATTGCATGGTTATCAATGCTATGTGGTCGCATAGAATTAACAACTATGCAGTCGCATACATGGTAACCTAGAATTGAAGGCTGTGTTTCGAATGAACTATGCGGTCGTAGTAATTTTTACTATGCGGTCGCATAGTACCCTCCTGGTGCGGAAAATCTAGTTTCCGAATTTGACTCAAAACACTTATGGAAACAAATTTCAAAACATTTTTTAAACCCTAAAACCATCCAGAAAACACACACATGCTCCCATACCATTTTCTCTCTTATTTTGTGCTAGAATTCTCATGAGTAGCTAAATTCTTGTACTTGGTTAGGAAACTGAAGCCTCGGAACCAATCGAAATGTGAGATCTAAATTTTTTTATTGTTTAATTCGTGTTTTGACTATTGAATGTTCTTCTACACTTATTTTCATGATTGTTGCCTTTAATTACTAGGAGGCCTATTATCTGTTGCAATCTATCACTAAGTTAAATATCAAATCCGTAATTGTTTGATCTATTTAATTTATGAAAGAACTACAGTTTAATGATTTGTTGCGTTAGAAATTATTAAATTTTGGGAAGAATGCTTGACTGAATTAAATACAACCGGTTGTGATTGTATTATTTAGTTTCATTGATTTATCTAATTATTAAGGCAGTTACTAGATAAAATTCATAACGCTTGTCTTGGGTTGTGTAATAATTAGGGTTAATTGGATTGCTTGTTTTCTAATTATCTACAATTAATGAGAAATAGGAAAATAATTCCAACGATGAATAATAAAAGTGAGAATTAATATATAGTTGAATCTATGCTCAATTGTGAAATTTCAATGATAGATGTAGACTTAGACCAATGTTTGTTCTTTTGATTACTTTTGTTATTTTAATTTGAGTCATTCATTAGTTGATTTATTTAAAATTGTTTACGTATAATCAAAACTCCTATCATCGTTTACACAAGATAAAATTAGATTAATCACTCTTCGTGGAATCGACCATTACTTCCACTACTACATTTATTTTTTAGAAGTTAATGTTTTATTTTTGGGTGCCTGGGACAGCACACCACAAAGTCGCCCACAACCATTGTCTCAAAATTCATGAAATTGATAACGTACATCCGATCTTCAAAACCTGAGTCCACTAAGTAGTATTTCTCGTTTGTTGGTTCCGAAAAATCTATTTTTGGACTATGTACAGCTCGAGCCAGTATACAACTATTGCACGTGTTCCTTGTAATACCTGGTAGTACGAACGTGAAACACAAGTTGAAATTACAAACGGCCAACACATTTTGAGTCGGTATTCATTTTCTTCCTATGAAGTTAATCCTTTTACATCGGGGCAACATTGCACGCACATGTGTGTCGTCAATAGCACCAATGCAATCCTGTTACATTGCATGTTTTAGCACGCGTAGTTTACTAATGATAAGAGTATGTAAAATGTAATCGACTCTAATTTTTTAACAACGAATATAAAGCTAAAACAATTGATAATGTTTGGGATTTAGGTGATGGTGTTTATAGTTGTTATGCAATCAATCATGTCGCGACCAACATAACAACGACGCGAAGTATGCTCTTGAAGTAATAGGCAATGGTCTATAGCGAATGCTTCGAAGAGCATTTGCACCTGACGATAACATTTGTCATGTGCTAGCATGCACAAGAACATAACCTACTCGTATATATCGATGTTTGTACTGCTTTATAAGCCGTACTGGTCTCGAAGAATATGTGTAAAATGCCTGAACATTGGAGGATACATTATGAACTCCTAAAAGAAAGCTTCTAGGTACACATGCATATTCTATAACATGAAAATATGGCCGCTTTGTGATGTAGAGAATAAGTATCACTGGCCTTTGTTTGGTGAGAAGTATTCGCGCACCATGCGTTCAACGATTTGACAATAGTGTAGCCAGTTCCATATATCATCCTTCAACTGTTGCAATACGTCTTCATCGGAATCTTCTTCAAAACATGTCATAGACATGAAGCTACAATATGTTTTAGATGACGAATTGGAACTTGATTTGTTTGTCATGTCTTTGAAGTAAAATCAAAGACAATGAAAACATGTAGATATTTGGGAGCCCAAATAACTAACCAATTGTTGACGGTATAATTATGTTGTACATGCAGTTTTTTTTCTTGAAATAAGAAAAGGAAAACCCATCAGTTTTTGCTCTCTGCCTACCATCATTAGTAGCCAAATACCACTCTTTGTTTTATAGACAAACCAATAAGAGTGTATGCAACCAACAAAAGGTTAGTCAATTCCATGTATGATAGATTTCGTATCACATTCACAACAAATTTGAAAAGGGAATAGATTCCTTGCACTGTGCAGAAAATATATTTGATAATTGTATTTTATACACTTATTCAGGGCCTAAAATAGCGATATTTAGTTGTTCTTTTGTTAAAATATATCTTAGATTATTGTATTTTGTGTTAAATATGTAAAACTCAATGATTGAACAAGAAATTGGAAGGACAAAGGAAAATTCCTGAAAAAAATTGAAATCCAGAAGATGGGGACCAAGTTACAACAATCCAATAGTTGAATTGGACCATGAATCGATATTGAAGATGCTAGAGGTTTAATTAAATGAAACTTGGAAACTAAGAGGGCAAGAATACAGGCTAAAAGAAAGGAAAAAGACTATGCGTAGAAGTTCGGGAACCAATATGTGAAAGAATCAAAGAAGGCAACCAAAAATTGCACTATGCATCTCATATCACTATGTAGGAAAAATACGGTGCTCAATTTTTGAACTATGCGGTCTCAGCCTTTTGAACTATATTGTTGCATAGTTATAAAATCTGGTCAAATCTCAAGTTTTCCTATACGATTAAAACTCAACTTGACAAGATTTTGGACTGTATCTTTGACCTAGACTCGAGCCATATAAATACCAGAATGTCTCTTACACCTAAGGAGAGCCTCTTTCACTTAAAAACAATTCAATAACATTGAGATTCTTCGAGAAATCCATTGAAAGAAGAGGACAAATTCATATTTGTGAGAGGTTTCACTTGTAGAATTGCAAGAAGATTATCAAGTAGAATTCATACTAAAAAATTAGCACAAGGGTTGGGAAACAACTCAAGAAATATCAAGAATCCATGGAAGTCCTCCAAGAATTCAAAATTTCTTTTCAATTATTCAATTTTCGAGTGATGTTTATTAAATTTAGAATGATTTCTTATAATTTCAATATGCTAAGCTAGATTTTGACATTGTTAGGACGAGATAAACCCTTGTTATGAGATTTTTGGTTTGAATAATTAGTTTGACATTAAGTTGTTTGAATGCTTGATTGTTTATTATTGTTTAATTTTCTTTTCAATTAATTGGCCACTAGCTGAATTATCTGGAGGTTTTATTGTCATCGGCATAGATAATAGAATCATTAGTACGTAATAAAAAATATTGTGAGATTCGATAGAGGATAAAAATATACCTCTATGTTTTACATGGTCTCTATAGATGTTTTAGCACATTTAATGTTTTTTTTTTGCATGTTTGTATCTTTCATAGATATATAGGAATGTCACATGTAGGATTAAATTTAGTTGCTATCGAGAGAATCTGTTAAATAAATTAGGAACATCGACCAACTCGAATGATAATAATGTATCACTTTAGTTGTTGACTAAAAATAGAATAACAAGAGGAATTCTACATTTTAGCAATACATCTCACAAATTTAATAACCTCAGCTTTGCTTTCTAATTAGTTGATAAATTAGATGTAGATTAATTACAACTCAACATCACTATTCTTGTAAGGGAATTAATAGTTTTAACTCGACTAAAAACATAGTTCTTGTTTGTTCGACACTTAATTCACCATTATATTACTTAATCACGATCTCGTGCACTTACGGGCTTTCAAGTGGTCAAGTTTTTTGTGCCACTGCCAAAAACTATTGTTTATGATAAATTTTAGTTAATTTTAGCTTTAATATGAATTTTACTTTTTTTATTTTTAGTTTAGTTTATTATATTATAAAAACTTTACAGTGCTTCCTACTTCCTTTTTCAAGATTTTGTATGCGAAATTTGAGAACCGGTGATTTTACTCAATTTGACCTGGAGATCGAGCGAACATTCAATTTTTGAATAAGACAATAGTTGAAAGTACACCAAGACAGAAAGAGGAAGCCATGGTAGAGGAAAATCCAAATCAAATAGCCATCGAAGCTAATTTGGAAGCAGCACAACTGAATGTGGCTGCAACTAATGAAAATGCAAGGGTAAATGGAGAGTACATGGTTCCACAAGTTGTGGGAATCAATCTGAATGCTCTGCAGTTCTTTGAGAGAGCTACTCAGAACCTAACGCTCACATTCAAGATTCTTGAACCTGTGTGCAACAATCGAGTATCCGGAGGCTTCAAGCGAAACAATCCTGAGGTTTTTCCCATACACATTGAAAGACTCAATTAGAAAGTGGTTAAACACTTGTCCACCTCAGAGCATCATTACATGGAACCAATTGAGTCAAAAGTTCCTTAACAAATATTTCCTGTGCAAAAATGATTGCAAAGTTAAGGGATGAGATTACTACTGTTCAACAACTAGACTCAAAATGCTATTCAGAGGCTTGTGAACGATACAAAGGTTTACTTCGCCAATGCCCACAACACGAATTGCAGAAGTAGCTTTAGGTGCATACTTCTACATTAGTCCGAATTTAATAAGCAGGGCTAGCATAGACCCTGCGTTTGATGGTTTTATTACAAAAAGAACCACGGATCAAGTCTACCAAATCATGGAGGATTTAGCATTCACCAGTGCACTTTGGCCTCCTGAAAGGAAGAGTGGAAAGAAAACTAATGGGGTATTCGAAATTGATTCTTTGACTGTAATTTTAGCACAGTTGACATCGTAGAACAGAAGGTGGATCAGATGAATGTAACCTAGATAGCTAGACCAAAACGCCAACATTATGGAGGGAACCACGAGAGTGTTGATTGTAATGTAGAGTCCCATTTGGTTCAGATAGTGGAGGATGTAAACTGCACTCAGTATTTTCAAAGGCAACAACACAGTTCAAATCCTAACACCATTTACCCAGGTTGGAAAAATCATCCAAGTTTTCAGTAGAGTAATAATAAGGGGGCTCAGGCCATACCACAATAGACTGCACCACTAGGTTTTCAGCAGAATGAGAAGAAGACTTCATTAAAAGATCTCGTGACTAATTTTTCAAAAATATCTATTCAACACATGAAAAGAACGGATAAGAGCTTGTAAGTTCATGGAGCTACCATAAAAAATTGGAAAATCAAATAAGACAGATAGCCAAAGAACTTTCAGATAGACTACCAGTAGCATTGCCTAGTGACACTGAAACGAATCCTAATGAGCACTGCAAGGATATAATTACTCACAGTGGGGTATAGCTACCTGAAGTAAACGTGAAAAGGCTAGTTGCTACACAAGAGAAGATACCTACCATGGTCGATGAGCACTTGGAAGAATTTGAGCAGAACAAAGAACAAGAGAAAAATCAAAGGATCCAAAGGTAAGGTAACCGCTCCTACCAAAGAAATCGTTCAACCACTCTCATTTCCACATAAGCTACATAAGTATAAGATAGACAAGTAGTTCTTGAAGTTCCTTGAGGTATTCAAAAAGCTGCAGATCAATATACAATTTGTGGATTCACTTGCACAAATGCCAGCTACGTAAAATTCATGAAGGAAATACTCACAAACGAGAAGAAGTTGGAAGATTTGGGGATAGTTATGTTGAACTAAGAATGTAGTGCCATCCTACAAAATAAGCAGCCACCTCAACTAAAAGATCCATGGAGTTTTATTATCCATTGTACTATTGGTAACATTAAATTGGATAAGGTTCTTTGTGAGTTAGGTGCTGGCATTAATCTTATGCCTTGCTTTATTTTCAAGAAACTAAACTTGGGAGAGGCCAAGGTAACATCAATCTCTCTGCATCTAGCAGACATGTCCATAAAATTCCCAAAGAGAATTATTGAAGTCATATGGTGAAGGTAAATAAACTTATCTACAGATTTCTTCATTTTGGACATGGTTGAGGAGGACAAAGACAGACCATTGATATTGGAGAGACCATTATTTGCAATATGTCGGGCCTTAATAGATGTTGAGAGGGGACAATTGATGCTACAATTGAATGATAAGCATGAGACATTTAACATCTTCAATGCTATCAAGTATCCTGCGGAATCACATAGTTGTCTACCCATTGATGTGGTAGATTTAGTTGCGGTGGAGACTTTCATTCTTGAGCACCCTAAGGACCACTTGGAGAATCTTCTTGTATACTCACAAGATAAAAAATCAACAGTTGAGGAGATAAGCCTTATTTCTTACATTATGGAGTCTACTCCGTCCATAAGAAGAAGACAATTTGAGGAACTTGGTGCAGGGCCTACAAAACCACTACCTTCTATTCAGAAAACACCAAGTTTTGAGTTCAAGCAATTGCGATCACATCTAAGGTATGCTTATTAGGAGAGTCATCTACACTCCCCATGATTGTGAACAAATTCTTAGTTCTTCTCAAGTATTTAAGGATGATCTTAATTGCTATCCAATGTTTCTCACCAGGGTTTGCTTGAAATCTACATGTAACACTTAGAGTATTTGAAACATTTGGTTTCATATATAGCATTGCATGCATGATTTATCCTATTGTGATCATGGGAAATTGTAAATTGTATCCATGCAATCTTTCTCTTGTATATTTTAGGACATATATTCTTTGAGAGGTTAATCTCATGCGACATGAGACACAATTCTCTTTTGAATTCTTCCATATAAAATTTTCTCGTAATTTTATCTATGTACGTAGATTGGAATAAACTAAGCAATCTTTTAAATCTATTTCTATATGAGTAATGTTATTCATCCCCAGTGGGGATGAAAACACAGTTTAGGTGGTTTTAAATGATAGGTTAAATGAAAGGTGAAATTAAATAAGTTATTTAATTTCACTTATCATTTAATACCACATTAAAGTCACGTAAACTGTGTTTTCATCCCCAATGGGGATGAATAGCATTGCTCTTTCTATATATCTTGATTCCCAAGATATAAGCCGCTTCTCACATATCTTTCATAGAGAAATTTTTTGATAACCATAATGTTACAGATTGAAGTATATGGATGTTATTTCTCATTATAAAAACAAACTTTTTGATAGTCTCTCAAGGTGTAGATTCTAACTTCTAAAAGCTTACTTTAAATGGTATATGGATTGGTCAAGCTTTCATACCTTGTTAGCATCTTTGAATTCAAAATCCTCAGGTTGTCTCGTGTAAACTTCATCTTGCAAATTTCCATTAAGGAATGCTATTTTGACATCAATTTGCCAGGCATGATATGTAACTATTGTAAGTAAAATTCGAATCAACATAATCATGCTATTGTTGAAAATATTTTATCAAAATCAACTTCTCGTCTTTATTTATAATATTTAGCCACTAGCCTTGCTTTGTATATATGAACATTATCGTTCATGTTGACATTTTTCTCGTAAACTCGTTTACAGCATATGATTTTTATCCCTTCGAGTGGGCTGACCAACGTCCAAATTTTAACTCTTGTTTGGTAGCATTTTTTGGAAAAAAATTATTTTGAATAGTGAGTTTTAGAGACTGTATAGTAAAAAAGTATGAAAGAATTTGGATTTATGTGTAAACTATTTTATTGTGTGAATGTGCGGTTGAAAATAAGTGTGTAGAAAAGATGAGAGACAAACATGGGCTTATTTACATATACGGAGTTCATGTCAAATTTCATGGTTTCCTTCCATCGTTTTGAGTCAATGCTTGACTATATTTCTGCGTAATTAATAGATTCATTATTCTTGATTATTTATGCCTTATTATAAGGATGGCAATGGGGCGGTCCGCCCCGCCCAGCAATTCCCCGCCCCGTTACCCATTTAAGGCGGTGTGGGGCCTTGCCCCATTTATTACCTCGTTTAATTTTTTTTTTTTAAGTTTTTGATAATTTATTTTATTGCTCACATTCAATAGACTGAGACAAATAATTTTAGTTCTCATTTTCTATTAGAACTAATAAAATTTCATGAAATTTCCATTTAAAGTATTGAATTCTAAAAAAAAAAAATATTCTTAAATTAAACGGACGGAGAACCCGTTACTTGTCCTCGCCCCCGTCCCCTACCAGAATACCCGATTAAGTGGGTAATCCCCGCTCCATTCGGGGGTGGGGCCCGCAGGTATTGGGTTTTTTTGCCATCCCTACCTTATTAGTAATCGTGAATTCATACATTATAGGAGATCGAATGATCCTACTAAATTTATATGGAGTCAACGTGTACTTAGATGTTTTTACGTCCCAAGTTAGAGCTTTTCCCTCAACTACTGTGAGATCACTCTGGCTTATCCAGTTTGTCAGCCATATTTATAGATTCTTGAATCACCTCAAGTTTTAATTTACTATTGTTGTTTCTTAGAATGAACATTTTCTCTAGAAAGACGTCATGTCTTGAGAAAAATACTTTCTTTTCAGTAGGCTTATACAATTAATATCCAATTGTCTCTTTTAGATCTCCCACAAATATGCATTTATCAAATTTAAGCTCTAGCTCATTCGATTCAATGTGCTTCACATAAGCATCACAACTCAAACTTTTACATGAGACAAGTATGGCTTTCTACATTTTCATAACTCGTATTGAGTTTTGTCGGTCAACTTAAATGGGACGCAATTTAGTGTATAGCACACAACATTTACTACATGACCCCAAAATAAGTTTGGGATGTCTGAATGGTTCATTATTGATATTACCATATCTAATAGTGTGCCTCATTCCAGATTCACCATTGTGTTGTGGTGTATTTGACGGAGTCCACTGCAAGATATTCATATTCTCATTTAGATAATCTAAAATTTACCCTTTGGATATTTTTTACCTTGATCAGATCTTAGTGTGAGAAACTTTTACCTATTTTTTCAACTTCTAGCATGAAATTCTTGATTGTTTCAAGAGTTTAATGCTTGAATTTCATCAAGTATACATAATTATATCTAAAATGATCATCTGTGAAAGTGGTTAAATAAGAAAAATTCCTTCTAGCCGTAATTGACATAGGTCCACATACATTAGTATATGTTAGGCCAAGTAATTGTGCAGTTTTCTCATTTTTCAATAAAATCAGATTTGGTCATCTTCACTAGCAGACATGATTCGTATTTTTCTAATCATTCATAATTAGCTGACCCTAGATATCTATCTCTATGTCATTTTGTAAATGTGTTTCTCATTTATATAACCTAGTATGCAATGTTAGGGATAGTTATTATTTAGGATATCATTTTAATGCCTTCTGTTAGCTGTACTCATAATAGAAGACTCAATATCTAAAATGCAAATTTCATTTTATAATCTACCAAAATCATAAAATATTTCATCAAGATCAAATGAATAATAATTGTCCTTAAAATTAATCGAAAAAACATTCATGTTCAAATATGAAATTGAAATAATGTTTTTGCTAATGACGGAAACAAAATAACAATTGTCTAATTCTAAAACTAAGCCCAAAGTCAATAGTAAAATTATTTTCGTAAAACAAATGCCCAAACCTTGTTCTATTTCCGATGCGTATGTCCACTTATCCCTTTTGTAGTGGTCTACTTTCTTTAGTTTCTGCATAGATATAAAAATATGAGATCCACATCCAATATCTGATATCCAAAAAGCTAACGAAGTAGACGGTTTAACCTTAATTACAAAGTTACTTGAAGTAGAAGCTTTAGAAGTTTTCTTTCCCTTCAAGCTCGAGAGGTAAGCCTTTTAGTTCATCTTCCAATGACCTTTAATTTCACAAATTGTAGCAAGGGTCATTAGATTTAAGATTTCCTTCTCTGTTGTGACTACCTTCTTATTTGCCTTAGCTTTATTGGATTGTTTTCCCAAGGCCTCCTTTAAATTTCCTCTTAGTGCTTTTAGAGGAATCAATAGCCAAAATACATATCTTGATAGTGGGCTCAACAATTTTAAGCATTATTCAAAAATTCAAGGAGAGTGCACTTGAACTTGTTCTTGTTAAAATTCATAATAAATTATGAATAACTCTCTAGCAAATATTGCAGAATCAAGTCAATACTTAGTTCATGGTTTATCAATGAACTCAATTGAGCCAATTTCTCAATGTGGTTAATCATTTCCAGTACATGAGCGGTGACTAAAGATCCTTTGCCATTTTGCACCTATATAGCTACTTAGACATCTCAAATCTTTCTATATACGCGATTTTTCATCATAAAACTCCTTAAGATGAAAAATCAGAGTATTAGCATCTATAACCCTGTGTTGGTTTTACAATTCAAGTGACATAACCGTAAGCATCACACATGTTGCGGTATCATCGTCATCATTATGTTTATTATAAGCAACCACATCTTTCTCATTTGAGTCATCAATAAGAACCTTTGGAAATGGCTTCTCAAGGACATATCCAAATTTTTTATGCCTAAAAACAATTCCCAAATTGCGGTGGAATCCAATATGCCTTTTGAGTTCATATGGCTAATTATGATTCAAAATTGTAAATGATGAAAAATATAACAATTGATATATAGAAAAATGCATCAATTAACTTAAAATCAATTTTATTAAATTAATTGTAATCACAATATTTAACTTGAATTTATGACTCTCTTATTAAAATTTATGGAATTCAAACCTGATTCCTAGCAAGCTAGGATCTCATCTATTTTATTAAAACCTTGAGTGTACTCAACAAGTTTTAATAAAATACTTGGGTAAATGGCTATTATCAATTGTATCTCTATACAATTCCTATATAATTAATTTACAACTTTTTGTCTTAACACGTCTCACGTGTTAACTTAATTACACCTCTACAATTTATCTTTTTTAGAGATCTCAGCAAAAGACAAATTTTAATTAAGTTAAATCCATCATTCAAAAATATATAATATTTTATAGTATCAATCATATCTCCAATGGACCAATCTTGAATGATCTCAACAAGGCAACATCAACAAATGACTCTAATTTTTCACTATAATGATAGAATACAAATATAGATTTGACTTAATATTTTAAATGAGGGATTTTTCATGCAAATGTCTCATTATGATTACATGTATGGATTTTATTTTACATTTATCATGCAAATAAACATACATGTAATAAATATGTGGATGATTATATCTTATACTATCTAGCCTTTCCGAGATAAAAGAAAAACTAATTGGTCAATTCTCAGGGATATATCATTGAATTGTACAATGCTCCATCTCAATTGTCTCCTTTTTCTTGCATTTTCAATTAATCGAATTACAACTTGTATTATATACTAGTTGGCATATAAACCTAAAAGAATCAAGCATCTAGGCCCATGAAATCATAATAACGGACTCGTAGATCCAAATTTTATTATAATAATCTCGTAGGCCAAAAATCAAGAAGAATAAAACCACATTTCAACACATCCACATGGTCGTATTCACTAAGTATACATTCATCACATAAATGGAATCCTATATAATATCTAATATTATAATTGTTAATTTGATTCAAATTTCTATTCGAAAAATAGTCTAAACTAATTTAGACAAGATGGATTAGTATAATTAAAGTATTAATTAATTAATGGTTTATTTAATTAAAATTAAATTTTAAATAAATACCAGTGTCTAACTCTAAATCTAAAATTTTATGACAAATTGAATTAAGTTTTTAGTTTAAGATAAATAAAATTCAATTTTAGATCAAAGTTCTGAATTTTAATTAAAGCCAAATTTTAACAACAATTTCAAAAGTAGTAAACTTTAAATAAATTTTTTAAATTGGTCAAAATTAAAACTCTGATCAAAATTGAAATTAATTTCAAAACCCCTTTCAAAATTTACATTTAAAACCCCTTTTCAAATTTACATTCAAAGTCCATTTAAAAATTGCATTTTGACTTCTATATTCAAACATATATGCAGACCCTTCAATTTCTCAAATAGCAGTAAATGCTCCTCTTTTCTTTTCTTTTTTTTTTAAATTGCAACTTGAGCCCCAATTTGAAATTACAATAGGGCCCACAATCAAACCCGAAACCTTAAATCAAATTGGTGTGGCACATCATAGCCCATTGCTGTAACGTACGACACTGTCATGTTTGCAAGTGACTTGCCTTGCTGCATGCACATGACGTCGCCCACCAATTTTCTGACCACGATTTTGATCCAGAAAAGTTAATTTTCTTTTCAAATCGTATTTGAAACAAGAAAATAAATTTTTAAAAGGCTAGAAACAACAAATTAACAACAACTGATCATTGATTGCGGAAAAGATTAAAAAACAATTTTTAACCAGCATAAAGCCAGCTGTTGGAAATATACTTATATATGCCGAACGAAATTTAAAATTTATTTTCGATTCCCTTCAAGGATTGTATATGTGTTTAGATACAAGTTATGATAGGAACATTCCATTTGTCAAATTCTTCAAACTCATTTGAGAATTTTGAACAACCACGATCCCCCCCTCCCTTTTTAGGAATTTTGATCTACCACGATTATTTCATATCACAATTGTTCAATCGTCCAACCTCCAATTTGTACTTCACATGGGAGAACAAGAATAAAAGATTATGATTTCTCTTATTTTCTTATGCTAGCAAGATTATGAGTGAAACCAATATTGTTGTAGTAAACAAACTCTCAAACCCTAATTGTTTATTTAGATATATTTAATTGGACTTGACACATCCATTAAATACAAGTTGGTCCATAAGTTAATTAATCTTGACTCATAAATAAAAAACTTAATTAATGAGTTTTACAAATGTTCTTAATTTCATTCTTGTAGTTATCGTATTTTGTGTGTGATCCATTAAGTTCCTGATCATGATGCTGGACGATGTAAATTATTATTTTGATATAATGAAAATAAGATAAATTAAAACTATCCTTTTATTTATCATCAATTCACTTAGATTAATAAACTTACATTCATCGTTCTCGATTGATATCTAACAATGTATTAAGGCAATATATGTCACACAAAAAATCACGCGGTGTGACAAAATTAAATTTATTCGATTTTCGTGGAACTATAATCCATTCATCAATATAACCCCATTGATTACGAAATATGAAGATGTGCCAATCTTGATTTAATCAATCATATCTTTCGTCTCACTCTTTAGTTAATTATCGTCGAAATTCTTTTTGACTTGTGAACTCACATTGTTCAATAATTTTGATATCAACTTAACGGATGAAATGCATGTTATAATCTCTTACTATTTAAGAGTGACGAATATTCTATTGATCATTCACAACCTTCACATGATTCTTGTTTTATTAGAATGATGTCGTAGTAGCAACTCTTGACTATTGTTCTAAAAAGCGTAAAATGTGATTAGACGTGGAGGTAAAGCTTCAAATTTTATGAGTTTAAGCGAGCCTAGACATAAAAAAAAAATGTTTTCTTATTTTTAATATTATTTTAAATTTTTAATAATTCTAAAAATTATTTAATATTTAAAATAAAACATACAAAATATCTAAAATTGTAAAATACTATATTTATTTAATAATTCCTATAATTAGTCAATTATACAATGAAATACAAAAAATAAACTTTTTTCATACTTTCAATTTTCAACTAGACAAATCACACTTAATAAATTTATAGGAACTTGATACATGATGTCGGAGTTTTCAACAAAATAATGAGTCCCAAAATCTTTATTAAATAATGTAGATGATACCGTAATGTAAATCTTATTTAATTCTTTATTAGATAAAGCCATTTTTGACTTTTGTACCTATAAAGTTTTTTGAAAAACTAGAAATTAAAGTTAAATAAAAGGTTTTTTTTTAAAATAATAAACTAAAGTCAAATAAAATAATTTTTTAAAAAATAAAAAAATTAATAAAGAGCACCTAGGAAGACGAAAGATTGAAATGAAAACAAATCTAGCCATTTAGGAATTAAAAAAAAGCGTCAAAACGAAAAGCGATGCGTTTTGTCTGAGTTTCGAGCCTAGACGGTGCCTATACGAGTTTTTTTAGAATGCTGCTATTGAGAGAGTAACATCCAACATCATCAAAGTATGATGGCAAAACATTCACTAATCCATTTAAATGTAGCTACATTTTAGCTCATAAGATCGGCTACTCACTTCATAAGTGAAACTACACGTGCTGATCTAACCGCAATAACAATATTCACATCTCGTATGACTTAATAATATGCAACTTGCATCTTACATTAACATTTTCTTGTTATCAATAAGTTATCAAGACTTGAATCTACAAATTCTATTATTTTAATTTGTCATAATAATAATTCAATTAAAAAAATCGATTCGCCATAGATAAAATACATCGATCAAATTAAAATATTTATATTTTAAATCGATTAGACTTTAAGGCATTATCATTACTTTCCATCTATATTCAGAAGCTTATTTCCTTGCTAATGATTAGATGTGGTTTTAATTTTAAGAAAACAATTGATAGTTAGACAGTCTGATCACTATATATCGATACCACATAAATAAAAAAAATATGTCAATTACATACCACCTAAAGATCAATCCATAAAATCAACAACAAAAATTCAGTGCCCTAAGTAAAAGACTATTTGTTCTACCCTCAAAAATAAATAAAAAGAATTAATTAAAAGTGAAAATGGAGCCCACAATCTCTACCAAGTGTGACCCTATCCTTTGCTGGCCTTCTGGTGCCCTTGTTTGGTGTAAATTTTAATTTTAATTTAAATTAAAGTCAAATAATCAATATTAACTATATATTTTATGGATTTTACCACTTTTTAACCACACATTTCAATTTTTTTTAATTAAAATCTATTAAAAATCTAATTTTAATCCGCACCAAACATATTAAATATTCATCAAAGGTCCGTTTACATCACAAACGCAATTTATAATGAAGTTTTGACATGTAGGACAAAATAGAGATGTTGAAAATAATTATTAAATCAGTCAATTATATTTTATTTGTTTAAAAAATTTGGGTTCTATCTCTCTATTGTTGTGCCATACCTTTCACCCACTAAATTCCGTAAAATAGCGAGTGGATACCCTTGGAATCTCCTAACCATGGGCTCGGTCCAATAACATAATTTTTGGAGGAGTTGGTAGTTTGGTGGCAGTTCCCTTGGGATTTGGAGAAGGGAAGAGTTCAAAATAAGGTTTTAAATATACACAATTCAAAAATTAGGTTTTAAATTTGACTAATGTAAAAATCGAATTTTTAGTTAATTAATTAAAAATATTTATTAATTCACTCTAATAAGATCGTAGTTATATAATTAATGATCACATATACATTATTATAGGTCACATGTCACATATTTTAAAATTAATTGATCACAGATTATTTCGAGGCCACAGATTAAAAATTATGTACGTCACAAATTATTTCGAGGTCAGAGATTAAAAATTCTGTACGTCACAGATTATTTCGAGGTCACAGATTTTTAAATTAGTTGGTCAAAAATTATTTTTAAGTCAAATATTATTAAATTTTTAGGTCACAGTTGAGTAATTGATCACAAATTACCAAACATTTGGTCACAGATTACCAACATTTGGTCACAGACTACCCCCACTACTACTATGATCACTTTCGACCACCCTCACCACGCCGCAACAGCACCAACAAAGCCACAGAAAACCTCATCCACCACACCACATCACACCACCCAATCGCCTGGAAGGAAAAGCACATTATAGTAACCATTTCTCAGGCTAGAAAAAGCACATCGGAACCACAAGTTTTATACCCTCTTTCTCCTCCACTTCATCAATAATTATAAATATTTAAACCTTCAACGTCAAATTAGAGAAAAAAAAAAGATAAAAAAAAAATATGCTTCTTCATAACCAAATTTCCATTGCTTTGTGTACGCCATTGATACCCATAAAACCCACACCCAAACACCAACCAAAAAACGCCACCGTTTTTGCATAACAACGGAATCCAGCACCATTCGCAACAAACTTTTCAATCTCTGACGAATTATCGTCGTCACGAGAATTCACTCTCCACTGTACGATCGACAACTTCGACCTCGACCACCTCAATACCGTCTTTGTCGCGGTCGGATTCTTGTGACGGGATACAGCAAGATCCGGTTGGCACTGGAGCACACGGACGCGCTTATGTGGGTCGAATACGAAAAGACAAAAAGGCCAGTGCCATTTGCTAGAGCGACCGGTGATGTAGTGTTTAACGCGATAATTTGGGATGTGGTTGTGGATCTGAGCTTCCAGGCATTGGCATTGGCGTTGGCGCTGGTGCCTTCTCGTCTTCCGGTGGCGCCATTAAATGAGGGAGAGAGAGAGAGAAGATGGCAAAAAATTAGGGTTACGGGTTTTATATATTACCTGATTTTTGAATAATGAAACTTGGTCCTTGATTTTTGAATTTCAATCTTCAAACCCCTGGAATTGTGTAATTTCCTCTTTGGAGAATGCATGACCTTGGATTGAAATTTGGTAAACATGATAGTTCCTCTAGTTGAAGTATTGGCATGGCCCTTAGTCTTTGTGTGGTTTCCAAATTCAAGTTTTGTTACTAAGTACATGTTTGAGTCATATTAAAATTTTCATTCTCATTTTTCTACTCATTTTCAACCACACATTTTTCAATAAAATAATATTTTTAATCACATCAATAACTTTTTTTTCAACCACACATTCTCCATCAAT
>CAIGRM010084601.1:0-10725 GCA_903798335.1 Fraxinus albicans | reverse complement strand
TTATTAGATTTTATGACCAAGTGTTGGTGGTGGTTGTGACCAAGTGTTGGTGGGGTCTGATTTTGGAAAATGTCGCAGATCTGGGGATGTGTGGTTGTGGAGGTGGTGCATCTGTAGTGGTATGTTTCGTGCAGTGGTGATGGATCTGTGGTGGCGGTCGCGGTGGTGAATGTGATCCGTGTGGTGGTGATAGTTTTTTGTTATTGTTGTGGTGGGGTCAACGACGATGGTGGTTCTTTGTGGTGTCTGTGACCTAGCTATTAATCTATGACTTTAAAATTGATAATTTGTTGGTGTTCGTGACCAAAAAATTTAAAAATACATGACATGTAACATATAATTTTTTTGATCTGTAACCAATAAAATAATCTGTGACTTATTAAATTTTAGATTTGTGATCTCGAAATAATCCGTGACTTAAAATTTTTTTGATTTGTGACTGATGAAAAAACTTTGACCTATAAAATTTTAGATCTGTGACCTCGAAAAAATCTGTGGCCTACAAAATTTTTTATATGTGACCTGTGACCGGAGAACAGTCGTCGGAGTGGTCGTCGGTCACAGGAGTAGTCGTCGGAGCAGAGGTGGGATGGGATGGGGTGGGTAGGGGTGGGAGTGGGAGTGGGTTAACTATATTATATTACAGTTAAATATTTATTTTGATATAATAATTGTAAAATATAATTAATTAATTCATGAAAAACCTGATTTTTGCAATTCCAAACCTCGGGGTCTGATTTTTGATTTTGGGATTGATAAAGTTTAAGTCGTGAATTTTTCCATTAAATTAATCTACCTGGCCCGGACAAGGGCCTGAGTCATCGATTTTTCGGCCTGATCGACCAGGCCGATTTTATAACTATGAGAATGTGGGTGTAACCCGAATTTCTTGTTGAAGTAATTAGAATTTTTTAATTGAAGTGTACGTCAAGAGAAATTCAGTTTGGAATGCTATTGGAATTTTATTCAAGTTGAAATATATATTTGGAAGCCATATTGGGAGTTGAAATTTATATTAGACTTGAAGAGGTTGAACTTATGAAGTGGGAAGAAAAGTCGCCGCATTTTTGCTGGCCTCCACTAGCTGGCAGCTCAAGCAACACGTGCAAATTTTCTCTCAAGACTTAGTCGTTCACCTGTCGCTACCTGGCACTCGAGCGACAGACCGTCGCTAACTTATTGCTCGAGCGACAAAGTTATTCGGCTCAAGCCCTTTTCTCATTTTAACACATTTTTGATATTTTATTTCAACCACGACTCATCTATTAGGGTTTAGATGTCGCCCTACATAGTTGTTCATAAATATTATGCTCTTATATACAATTTTATTATGTGGGAAAAGTGATTACTTGCTTTTAAGATCATTGTAATATTTTTTCATCTTCATTATTTGTGGTGCAATACAATCTTCTACTTTTTCTGCCATATTTTATTATTATTTTTTATTCTTTTGCTTGTGATCAGATATTTCATTATTGTGCCATGTAACATTAACATCTCAATCCGATGGTGGTTTCATATCACGTGGTATCAAGCAATATGTGATCCTTGAATTTTCAGCAATTGGTATCAGAGATTTTGGACATAATTAACACAACAGAATGTGCGGTTGAAAATGAGTTTTGACAAAACGTTTTTTGAAAATAATGGAGGCCTAAACAACGGATATATATAATTTCAAAATGTTGTAAAAAATAAATTATTTATAAAAAAATATTTAGGTGCGTGACTTAATGATTTCAAGAAGCATGATCGACACTGAGGAGAGTATAAATGTTGGAATAAAGTGTGATGAATGGATAGATTATATTCTCCAAATAAAAGTTGGTTATAAACCCAGAGATGAATAACCAACTTTTATTTGGTGGGACCGTTTAAAGGGTGATCATTTCGAGCCAAAGAGCAGCTTCAATTAGTATTTCATCATGAAAACCGAAATAATGGATTTAGTGCAATTGATGTCGTCCAATTAATCAAGGAAGAAAATGGATTTAGTGGACACTCGAGATGTACATGACATTTAACGGTGTAAAGACTATAGTTTAATAACAATTTTAAATAGAAATTGATAAGTTTCGTGGACTTTGTAAATAAAAATGCATGTTACATTCCAATCTTTCCTTTTCATAACCTACTATGTGAAAGAGAATCTAATTGTTGAAAATATCTGAACGAGTTGTTCATTGTTCAATAATTTTTGTGTGGACAGCTCATACATCGGTGGAGTGAAACTAAGGGTCCGTTTAATTGCAAAAGGGAAAAATGAGTAGAAAGAAAATGAATTTTAGGGAATTGAATTGTCTAAAAATTATTTTACTGGGAATTGTAATTAATTGTGTTTGATTGGTATAATTTTTCACCTGAAAAATGTTGAAAGTTTGGTGTCCGTTTGCCTTTCTTTTTCATGAAAATTGTCCATTAAAATGATAATTTCCTTTGCCATTGGATTTAGAATTTGTTTCACTTACCAAAAAAAATGAACAATTTTTTTTTTAAAAAAATTACCATACCGAATATCATTCGTTTGGCTTTATTTTGTATGAAAATTATCAATAAAAATTCCAATTGCTTAAAAAAAAAAAGATGGAAAATCAATTCCCACCAAACCAAGGAATTGGTTAGCATGTGAGCCAAATGTGAAAAAAAATTTCCATGAAAAATAAAGTGTATCAAACAAGACAAAAATGAAAGTTGAAATTTGTTTTCCATGGAAAATAATGCACTGTCAAACAGGGCAAGAGATGCTCCTCATTTTAAATAGTCAACATTTAAAATCATGTTACAAGAGACTCTTTAAATTAACATTTTAATTTAGGGAATGAGTTTTGACTCTTCAAATTTGGAAAGTCAAACTCACTATCTATAATTAAATGCATTCAAAGTGTTTCAATTTTCAATATAAGAAAACAATAAAATAATCCAAAAAAAAAAGCTATTTAAAAAAAAAAGATAAATAATAATAATAAATATTTTGTAGGAGTAGTAAAATTAAGTGTTAAATATAAAGAGCTCGTTGGAGTATTTCAAAATTTTAACTCTTTAAATTTATAAATACTTTCCAAATGATAGAATATGTTTTTTAAAATTAGAGATTTCCTTGAAGATGGTCTAATAGAGTTCACACTCTCATCTATTATAAATGTCAAATTTTATCGAGACTTTCAATATTTGCAAAATTCTCTCCTCGATATGCTCCACACATTTCCCATTTTACTTGACATAATCTTTAAAACCGACCACCATCCTTTTCTATTTGGCCTTCCAAATTTTTCATAATGGATAAAAGCCCTTTTATCGGTCGATCGAATTAGTTGATTGTCAGAAAATATTACATTACGTGCAAAGTAATTCTCACAAAAGAGTCGAATAAATTATACTATGTGATCTTTTAATTTCAAGATGTTTTGGATTTTACATGACTAGACGTGAAAAGATTATAAACAAATTATTGATCAAATTCTATTGTGATAGCGAGATCTAAGTCGGCATCCAAGACCTTATCAAACGGAAAGGTCGAATTTCTTTTTGAAAATATCGGTCGATTATAAAATTATAACTATTTATATTCTTCAAAGGTAAAAGAAACNTGATCAAATTCTATTGTGATAGCGAGATCTAAGTCGGCATCCAAGACCTTATCAAACGGAAAGGTCGAATTTCTTTTTGAAAATATCGGTCGATTATAAAATTATAACTATTTATATTCTTCAAAGGTAAAAGAAACATAAACATCAACGGGTTTTTCGTGAAAGAAAGATGTAAATCCAATTGAAAAAGCTATACCAACTTTTGAATTGATTTAATGAAAAGCCACAACAAAACGCGGGTCCCAAACAGGCCCTCCTTCCCTTCTTTAAAGCAGAATTTGGATCCAGCAAAATCAAGAAAAAGAAAAAATAATAAAATAAAATATTGGTATTATATGTCAGATTTTAACTTGTCAAAACTTGGTACAGTGAATCGGTCACGTAATCAGGAACACGCCCTTTTGGAATTTTGGAGAGCAGGTAAGCGTGCACGTGATTTCAACGTGAGGAAGATCATGCAAAATTTGGCTAAAGCCACAAGAGTTCACGGTCTTGTCTCTTCACCTCACTCATTTGGAACTCTTTTTTTTCTTTCCTTTTACGTTAAAAGAAATGGTGGGTGTTGGGTAGCAAGCACAAAAATTTGGTTAGGCACATATAGAATCAATTTTTTTGAAGATTGCACCTTTTCCGTGATCAACAACTTTAGTCTTTTGTTAATGCTTTAATCGAAGTTTAAATGAATGACTTGTAGATTGTAATTCAAGCTATCTCTATAGCTAACGAATGCGTGCATACTTGAGATAATATTGAAAATCATGTAGAAAAAACTACAGAAGAAAATTAAAAGCGTATGAGAACTTTTCCATACACATTTTACTTCACATTTATATAATCTTTTGTCTAGAAATTCGGAACAAGATCTATTTACGTAGCTTAATTTAATCATAAATCAAGATATGTTTAACTTTTATGTTAAGGGTCAATCTTTTGCTCATATATGGAGTTTGCCCCTTAGAAGGGTCAATCTTTTGCTCATATTTTTATATATTTTATTATTTTTTCCTCTAACTTTCCAACTTCTATTTAACTCCTGAAACTTATATGTTTGTTGTCTGTGTTAATAAAGAGATTTAATATTCTGATTAATGGTAGTATTAATGGTCGTAATACATTTAACGGACAATCTATTAAGTCACCCATTATAGCCTATTATATAGTTCAGTAGTTTGTTTTTCCTCTATACACATGAAAATCCTTCTCAACCTTCAAATATATTTCCCAAATTTTCTGTCTTTTTATCAAAGTTTTGGTGGTAATGTTTAAGTACAAATCGAGTTCGTAAGTGTGGAAACTCAGTACTCGATTTTTACAAATTATTTCGTTGTATCTTGAAAGAGAAACGTTCAACGATACCTTATGCACTTATGGTGATCTCCTCCAAATTTGGAATAAAAATCTCAATAATCAAATATTCCACCGAAATTTATAAATATTTTGCTTTTTTACAAATATGATAAAGATTGCTTTTGATAGGAGTTTAAATGAATGTTTCTTTCCTATTCCAATGTACCAGAAAATATTTCATCTCTAACAATTAGAATTTTTAGATGAAGGTTCATTGCGGTATCTGATGTGAAGGATATCAATCAATTTGCTTTAACACCATATAGACACACAGACAGTCAATCACTCGTAGGCTTGGCCATGACCTTTGATAGAATGCTATTCTATCATGATCAAATGCTCAATTGATAGGTGTGGGTCCATGGCCGATTGATGAAGAATTGCACCTAGTGTAGTTGACCATATGAAATAAAATGTTGATATTAGTGGAGAACTAGATATTGTCTCGTCATCATGTTCAACTTAATATTTAGGATTAGTTTAAATGTACACAATCCATTACATAATGGATTACATCCTCTTCATATGGAGGGGGCTCACACACAATAAAATATTTATAAATTAGGTAATGGATTAGGTGTACATCTAGCACAACCCTAATATTTACATAAGGTGTACATCTAGCACATCCTCTACATCCTCTTCCATGTGAGGAAGGTGCAATCCATTAGGTAATGAATTAGGTGTACATCTAGCACAACCCTAATATTTATGAATGGAGGTTCTTCTTGCTTGCTTAAATTCACTAAACAAAACCTCACCACACATATTTCTCTCTCACCACCTCCAATCTTTCTCTACCCTCGAAGAAATCATCGGAGAAAATACATAATACGCACATAAGATTTTCTTCCATGTCCCAACTTTCTTTTAAACTGATTGTTGTTATTAGTATCAATGTGGGCAAAAAATTAACATCAAGTCTTTTCGTTGTCCATTTATAAAAACGGTTATAAGCCTCCGTTTTGGGTTTCATTATCTTCACCTAAAATTCTACTTTTTAAATTCAAATATTTATTTTAACGATATATTTTCATTTGACCTACAAATATTACTCACTTATAAATCACTCATTTTTTTAAAAGTAGAATTTTAGCAAAATAAATCAAATAAAAAAGGAGGCTAAGTAGTCAAGGCAATGGGCAGAGCCGAGCCATCTCAGCCCTTAAACCCACGAGCTTGGCTCGTGGCTCATGAGAAACGAGCCACAAGCTCACGAGCAGAGCTGCGAGCCCACGAGCTTTTTGAATTTTTTTTTTTTACTTTTTAACTTTTTTTAAAATTTTTCTTTAATTTTTCATGAGCCCACGAGCAGCTTGGCTCATAGAGCTCACTTGCGGCTTGGCTCAAGCTCGAGTTTGGGCTCGGGCTCGTGCTCGTCATTTGACAAGCTCGAGCGGCTCAGCTTGTTTGCCATCTCTAAGGCAAATGCCTGAATGTGCTTAATAGTTAATTTCTTAGAAAGTATTTTTAACTTCATAATTTTTTGGAAAGTACGAAAGTAAGTTGAAAATCATGTTTGTAAATGTAGAAAAAGTACAAGCGGACATGCCCTCTACAATGAAAAATATTGATAGAAAGGAAATTAAAAAAATGTTTTAATAAAGTGCGTGTAGTGTTCTTTAGTGCCCTTTCAACAACTATTCTTCCGTCACAGATATTTCATTTCCTTTCATCCTCCGCAATTTAGGGTTTCGACTCTATTATCCGTCTCTACAGTACTTCGAAGTGAGCTCTGCCTTATCTCATTTAACTCTTTAGCATCATTACCGTTTATCTAGTGATTTTTTTTATACTTTTGCTGCTTCTTATCAATTTCTCTGGATTTTGGTTTGGTTGACTTGATGCGGAGCTTGATTGAGTGATTTAATTGATTTGAGGATTTTGATGAGGTGGGTCGCATTTTATCTCCGATTTTTTTTTACTGGAGTCGAATTTGTAACTGCACGCTCGGTTTAGCCGATCTGCTGATGATGCATCTTGTTGAAGTTGATTTCATGTCCATGTAATTGCGTTCTTTGAATTTGTTGTTATTTTTTGTACATAGACGAAATGAGTTTCTCGAATCTAGTTTGTTTGTACCTGGGTATTTTATAAAGCTGCTAAAGTGCTAGTCTTAGGATTCCCTTTTTTGTTCCTTGAAAAGTTGAAGAGTTACATGTTAAGCTGAATGTTCATTTGAAAACCAAAAGAGAGAAGAAGGAAGAAAGAAAGAAAGAAAGTGAAGAAGAGTAAACTGAATCTGTTGTAGTTGAATATTTCGCATTTGAACTTAAGAGAACTGTTTGTCGTTGCACAGGTCTTGTTCTTAGCAAAAATAAAAAACGTGAATGACACATCATTCACTTGAAAATTCTGCTTAGAATATATGGTATGCATATATAACTTTTTCTTTTAATGATTTCATTTCATTAACAGACATCAATGTACATATTAAATTCTTGTATTGATCTACGAAGAAGATGAGATTCGAGTTCAAGGGTCCACACTAGGATGCTGCTCATAAAATTATTGTTTTTTTTTATAACTGGCTGCATGTTATCCCTAAAATAACGAATCGCTATCTCAGTATTGAAATTGGGCAATGTAGGGTTGTCCACCTGGCCTTTTTTTCACATATACTAGACGTTATGAAGTGAATTATGTCTTTGTTGTATATATTGATTCTAAATGTTCCTTTTCTTGTCCAGAATATTTTCCCTGAAGCTGCTTTGCGTATAGATGTGCAAGTAGAATGGTGTGTTCCGTGGCTGCAGTATCATGAAGGTTCAGTGGGGAATACTTGGATAGTGTGATAATTTTCTGCTTCTGTAAAAGGTTGACAGGACATTTCTGAAGGTTTTTTCTGAAGTTCTGCTAGTTTGGTTTGGATATTTTTCTCATGTATTTATATTTTTTGGCAGGAAGATTCATTAAATTTTATAAGATCGCCTTGTACATATCTTCCTGCTTATGATGTTCTGTTGTATTTTTTTAAAATTTTCTTTTATTGGGAAAATAACATGGTGTTCCTGAAAGCCATCATCATAAAAAAGAAAAGAAGTTGAGAAATTTTATTTAAATAGTTTGTTACAGGCTTGAGGTTTCAGAAATTACATGTAATAGTGGGTTGAAAGGTGAAACTTAGCTGGTAGTTTCTACTGTGGATCTCAGATGGATGACAGTGGACATCGCGAAAATGGAAGGTATAAACCACCTTTGAGTCAGGTATGCTGAAGTCATCAATCTCTGCACATTAAGTTACTGTCAATAATTGAGTTTCTGCTTGTTGAGTTTTTGTTAGAACCGTGTGGAGCCTAATTAAAGAGTTTACTTGAGGGCCCCATATTACTCATTCATATATTTATGTAAGGTTGACCTAGTTCCTACGTTATGTAAAGGCATTTGAGAGGGCTGTTTTTCATTGAGATAACGGAGGTGTGAGGGAAACCTTGTAATCTCGTTCGTCATTATAGCGAAACAACTCCAGCGATAACTTTCCTCTCACATTGAGTGTACCACTATAAGCCCGTGTTTGTCTACCATTATTCAAAAAAATTGTTTGCTACAGTAAGATTCTCCACCACACATTCACCCAATAATATATTCTACACACAAATCAATAAAGTTACTTTAAATTTTAACCACACATTCTCCAAAAAATACTATTCATTACTCTATTTTTCTCCCAATAATGGGAGACAAACACACCCTAAATAAGGAACAATAAAAAAATAATTTATTTAATAAAAATATGGGTTATCCATTGAGGGCCATCAAGGATTTGGCTCATCTTTTTTAATAAAATATTATACACACAAACCAATAAAGTTACTTTAAATTTCAATCACACATTCTCCAAAAAATACTATTCATTACTCTATTTTTCTCCCAATAATGAGAGACAAACACACCCTAAATATGTGGTGGTGTTTCTGTTTTTGGTTTCTTTTATTATTGCTCTAAGGATTGGGATTAGAGCTTAAACCCAGTCAATTCTTGATCTCAAACCAATTAATATCATGGTATTCTAATAGTTTGCATTTGAAAACTTGTTGAAATACTTCTGTTTCAGTGGTTCATGCAGCATCAGCCATCAATGAAACAGATAATGGCCATTATGGCTGAAAGAGATGCTGCAGTCCAAGAAAGAAATTTAGCGCTCTCTGAAAAAAAGGTTGCCTTGGCAGAGCGAGATATGGCTATCCTACAACGAGATCAAGCAATAGCAGAACGGAATAATGCTATAATAAAACGCGACAACGCTATTGCTACCCTTCAGTATCGGGAAAATGCCACGAACAACAGTAATATGTCACAATGTCCACCAGGATGCCAAGTTGCTCATGGGGTGAAACACATACACCATCCTCAGCAGCATATACATCATCAGTCCAACATGGGGGAAGCTCCATTCACGTCGGGGGAAACTCATCTGCCTGACACCATTCCATTGCCCCCAGTTGCTCCTGAGCCTGAAAAATCCCATCGTACAAAACGTAGAAAGGAGGCAAAGGCTACTACCTCTATAAAGAAGACTTCAACATCCTTGAAGAAGGTTAAACAAGGTGGTGAGGACCTGAATAAAACAATGTTCGGAAAATCGCAGGACTGGAAAAACGAGCAGGATATTGATGGTGATGCTGATGACCTTAACAGGCAAATGGTTGTATCGAAACCAAATTGGAAAGATCAGGACCTGGGGCTGAACCAGGTTGCATTTGATGAGTCGACCATGCCAGTTCCCGTCTGCTCGTGTACTGGCGTTCTAAGGCCTTGTTATAAATGGGGAAATGGAGGTTGGCAATCTTCCTGTTGTACAACCTCTTTGTCAATATATCCGCTGCCAGCAGTGCCTAACAAGCGCCATAGTCGGGTTGGTGGTCGGAAAATGAGTGGAGGTGCATTTAACAAGCTGCTGAGTCGACTTGCTGGGGAAGGTCATGATCTGTCGAGTCCAGTTGATCTTAGAAATCACTGGGCAAAGCATGGCACTAATCGCTACATCACCATCAAATAAATATCTGATAATGTTGGGCCCCAAGGAGGATAATTCATTGGGAAAGCATCTATTGTATATGATGATGCACATGTATGAGAAGGATACATTGGCTTGCCTAGCTAATTGGGGATAGTACCATAAATTTTCATCTCTATCAATTATCATGCAGAATTAAGGTCAGCTCTGCTAGAAATCTTCTTCTTTATTTTTGGTTTCCTCTTTTCATCGTTCAGAATGTGTAGATGTTGATTGACGGTGATATAATAGTAATGTTTGTCTTAGAATGGGCTATATGATGGCAAATTTGAATCCCGTATTCATGTAACTGGATATAATTGTAGAAGGGTTTCATGATCAATATATATTATTGTAATTTGTAGCTGTACAAGTCATATATGTTAATTTGCAACAATAAGGTATGTTTATCATTTTCTTTCAAACAACAAACCACTTGGGCACTATGCCCAATGTGAGTTGAATCACTTAGCCACGCTTCATAATTGGAAAAACGAGCACCATGGAAATATGCTCAGCTGAAGAAAGATGATGGAGAGTTGACTGAAATGGGCTAAACTTTTGGATGGTTGTCATTATCTTGTCCAACGGATAGAGGTATCAAAACGACTGTCCAGGCTGCTCTAGAGGTTTGAAAATGTGTTGGGCCATCCAAGCTAGCTGGCCTGGGCAACCTAGCACATGAAAGCACGGCTGAGCTGTGATAGGCCGTGTTGTGAGTCAGCCCACCTTCACAGTCCAACACGTGGCGTGCGTCGGCAGTAATAAAACATGAAATTTTTTTTTATGGCCGGT
>CAIGRM010084599.1:0-12704 GCA_903798335.1 Fraxinus albicans | reverse complement strand
ATTCATCCATTTTGAAGCTATAGAACTTATGTTTCAAATAGATTTGGTTTAACAAAAATTTAGTCAAGTAAAGCTCCTCTAGTTTACCCACATTTCAAAGGCTATCTTCTCTTTTATAACATTCCTTAAAATCGTATCAGAGAGGCTAAGGATGATGGTATTTCTTGCCTTCTTCAAGGTGTCAGCATGTTTTGAAGCCTCAGTTTCAGATTTTTCTTTCAAGGCTTCTTCCAATCCAAGATTGTCAAGGTGTGCCATCATCTTCTCCCTCCATAGGTTGAAATAATTCTTGCCATCAAATTTTTCCACTTCAAACTTGGATGTTGACATGGTGTGATTGAGATTCTGGCCAGGAATTTCAGACTTGATTTGCAACTTCTTTTTCTGGTTGTCAAGGTCCAGCTCTGATAGTAATTGTTGGGGTTGAAAGACTTCCTTTAAGTCTGAAATTAATACAAAGTTTCAGGGAGCACATTGCACCAGCAGAATTGGTTTGAAGAAGAGAACAGATACAAGAAAAAAAACAGCAGAACAGATTTGAGAAAATAGCAGAAATGCAGTAGAAAAAGATGAATAAACCAGCAGAGAAATAAAATAGAAACCAGCAAGAAGAAACACAGAGAACAGATTGAAAACATGAAGGTAACTTCCTTAGCCCTTTATTCCCAAGACTTTTCATTTATACAATATGAATCAGTGGAAGAATTTCAGATTTTCCTCACCAATCTCCACTTCTTACTATAGAATTAAGTCAAAATTTTCAAAACGCGTTTTGGGTGTTTTCAAAATAATTTTTCAAAATGTCAAAAAAAAACACATTTTCAACAATCTCAAAATGGACACTCAAAACACAAAATCTAAAATGAATTCAAAACTCANAAAAAAAACAGCAGAACAGATTTGAGAAAATAGCAGAAATGCAGCAGAAAAAGATGAATAAACCAGCAGAGAAATAAAATAGAAACCAGCAAGAAGAAACACAGAGAACAGATTGAAAACATGAAGGTAACTTCCTTAGCCCTTTATTCCCAAGACTTTTCATTTATACAATATGAATCAGTGGAAGAATTTCAGATTTTCCTCACCAATCTCCACTTCTTACTATAGAATTAAGTCAAAATTTTCAAAACGCGTTTTGGGTGTTTTCAAAATAATTTTTCAAAATGTCAAAAAAAAACACATTTTCAACAATCTCAAAATGGACACTCAAAACACAAAATCTAAAATGAATTCAAAACTCAAAATACAAAACTGAAATACAAAGAGAACAGTTCCTAAAATTTTCACAGATTTTAGATCGAAATGGTTATGATGTTAATAGTGTTGTGTTGGTGAAACAGATTATGGATTTCCAATGGTCGAGTGATTATTAGACTTTTGGCTCAGGTGATATGGATGTAACCGTATCAGGTGGTATTGTCGTATCTGGGATAGGTTCTAGGTCCCAAAACTGATATTCTTCTCCTCTTCTAATGTCAGAAATCTCCCCCTGAATATGAGTTTTGGGGTAGAAAGATTGATTTTCAAAGAATGTTACATCCATAGTGGTAAAGATTTTTTTTGTTTATGGAGAGTAACATTTGTACCCTTTTTGAGTAGGGGAATACCCAAGAAATACACATTTAATGGCCTTTGGATCAAGTTTATTGTGAAGATGTGGTAGAACATGAACAAACGCTGAGCACCCAAAAACCTTTAGTGGTAACTTGGAGATTAGCTGTGTGGATAAGTATGCTTTGGTGAGAATTTGACTCGGAGTGTAGAATTGGAGGACACGAGAGGGCATTCGATTAATCAAATATGCAGCGATAAGTACAACATCTCCCCAGAAATGCTTTGGAAGATTAGATGTGAACATAAGAGCACGGGCAACTTCTAGTAGGTGACGATTTTTACGTTCAGCTCTTCCATTTTGCTGTGGGGTATCAATGCATGAGCTTTGATGGATTATGCCCTTCTCAGTAAGAAAAGTACCAAGGATGGAGTTGAAGTACTCTTTAGCATTGCCAATTCTCAAAATTTGAATAGTGGCTTGGAATTGATTTTTAATCATGGAGTGAAATTTCTTGAAAATTTAACTTGTCTCAGATTTTTCTTTCATCAAAAATACCCAAGTGACTCTACTATG
This sequence comes from Fraxinus albicans, assembly GCA_903798335.1. Lineage (NCBI taxonomy): Eukaryota > Viridiplantae > Streptophyta > Magnoliopsida > Lamiales > Oleaceae > Fraxinus > Fraxinus albicans. Next base: position 10,576 of record CAIGRM010084599.1, on the reverse strand, counting down.
ATCATCAACAAAAGAGATGAACCATTGTGCTCCAAAAATATTTTTAACTCGAGAGGGACCCTAAATGTCACTGTGTATAATTGAAAATGGATATGAAGGTTGATATTTATGTGCATGGAATGAACTTCTTACATGTTTAGCAAATTGGCAGATTTCACACTGGAATAAACTTTGATTTTTATTAATAAATAATGATGGAAACAACTTTGACAGATACATAAAATTGGGATGACCTAATCTAAAGTGCCACAACATGATTGCACTATTATTATCATGGGTCGAAACATGAACAAACATAGAATTCTTATTGGACTGACTCACTAAGGTTGGTGTAGTAGTTTGAATTCCAGTAGCCTCACCCGACTTGAAGAGATAGAGGCCCGTGGTCGAAACATGAACAAACAGAGAATTCTTATTGGACTGACTCACTAAGGTTGGTGTAGTAGTTTGAATTCCAGTAGCCTCACCCGACTTGAAGAGATAGAGGCCCACACACTCCTCAGCATTGCCAATCATCCTCCCCGAGTCCCGTTCCTGAAATATGCAATGAGTAGGAAAGAATTTAGCAATATAATTAAGATCTTTTGTGAGTTTGCCAATTGATAATAGGTTGCAAGATAGCTTTGGAACCAATAGGACAGAATTAAGAACAATGTGTTTAGAAATAATAATGGTTCCAATTCCGGAAACTGTAGATAAGGAACCATTTGCAATGCGCACTGTATGATTTCCAGAACATGGTAAGTAATAGTGGAATAAAGAGGCATCACCAGTCTTATGATCGGAGGCCTTTGAGTCAATTATCCAAGGGCTGTTTTTCTCAGCTTTGCTATTAAGAGCACTTGAAAACTTACCCTTCTAGGCTATGGAACCCAATCCGATGACATTCGTACTCACTTGTGCTTAGTTGAACATTTTCTGAAGGAGATCAAGTTGTTATTTGCTGAATATTGAGGATTCAGGCACAGATTGGTCATCAGCAGTGGCAGAGAAGCCACGACTTTTACGGTCAGAATTCAACCTGTTTGGTTTCCAATCAGCTAGTTTACCATGGAGTTTCCAACACTTTCCCCGAAGGTGTCCAGGCTGATGACAGTAATCACACCATGGTCTTCCTTTGTGAGGGTGATTGTCACTTTCTTGATTGTTGTCTCCATGAAAGGTAAGGGCATAGCCTTCAGTTGGGACAGTGATCCCTTGAGTTCCCATCATGACCTTCCTTCTACTTTCTTCTCCTTTGACCTCTGAGAATGATTCACGTAGAGAAGGCAGAGGTTTGGTACCCAAAATTCTTCCTCTTACTTCATCAAGATCTTGAGGACACTCCCACGAGATATCTTCAAACATGTCAAGTTGCTGCTAATATCGAGTGAGGAGATTGAAGTAATGAGTCACAGAATTATCACCTTGTCGAAGATTATGGAGAGTTCCTTTGATTTCAAAAAGTTCAGAGGTATTTTCATTGTTTGAATAGGTTTCTTTCACACTGTCCCAGATTTCTTTTGCAGTTGAATAGAACATGAAGTTTTGGCCAATCTCGACATCCATTGTGTTGATTAGCCAGGACATGACCATGTAAGTTTCAGATTTCCACCTCTTGAATTTGGGATCAGCCGTGGATGGTGGCTTTGCAGTTCCCGTGAGATCGTCTTCTTTCGCTTTGCCGATGATATACATCATAGTCGATTGGGACCACTGGGATAGTTCTGCCCATTGAGTTTATGCCCAGTGATGGGAATGATGAAATGTTTGGAATTTCCATGAAAGGTAGAGACGACGTCCTCTGCAGTAGAGGTTACATCAGATGAGGAATCTCTTTCGGAGGCCATCTCAGATTTAGGGTTTTAGGGGCGGCTTTGATACCATACAGGAAAAGATGGTGAAATAACTTATTTATTAATCATAGAGAATGCTGAATATATACACATACAGGAAGAGAAATCACATGTTGATTTACATTCCTTAATTCTAGCCACTAATTTAGAAAACTAATATGTCTAACCTATCTAACCAAATCACAGAAAAATAGGAAACTAAATATAGCTAAATATAATTACATGATCACTGGGATTAGCCCTACAAAATTAACCCTTTTAATTCTACATTATAATTCGCCGAGGTTGAGCAGATATTAGCACTTAGTTCCCTTTTTTGTGACTGTACAAAGTATCTACTTTCCTAATTGAATACAAACTCTGTATAGCATACCTTCTGGTTCAAGTAGATTTAAATAATGACGATTGTGTTAAAATATTTTGTGATAGATTGCTAGTAATTTCTTAGTTAGACCTGCATGATATTTAAGTTGCTAATAGATAGAAGACAGCATGAGCATAGGTAGAGCCACAATTTTGACCTTGGTCGCAAAATGTGGAAATAGCATGTAGCTGAGATGGAAGTTATTGGACTTCCTTCCTAATATTACCCTGCAGGCTGCAGTCAAGAATCCAAAAGTAGAAGGGTGGTGGTCATTTCTTAACACTCTCACTTTGTTTTAAGACAGGTAGAGTTAGAGTTACTTGGATTGAATTGAAGCTAAATTGGTGGGAAATTTGATTTTTCTTTCAGAATATTCTTGTTAAGGATTGCCATATATCCATGGTGCCACAAGTGCTATGATTTCTTTTAAAAGTTTTGAAGGCCATCAATTATGTTAATTGTACCGTTATCTCTATTTTTACTTGTAATAGAACGCATATTTGCAGTTGAAAGCATTGGAATTTTCCTTCCCCCCTAGAATTTTGTCATTAACATTTCATTGATCTATTACCAATTAGGGGTGAAGAATTTTATTAGACTCGCTGCCATACCGTGGACAAGATGAAAGGCATGCGAACGGAGAGAACCACTTAAGAGAGTTGGCTCTTTGCAAACTAGTCTGCATGGATTTAATCTGGTTCCATAATGACGAGTTCAGTTTAGGTGTGTGTGGAACTCGACTACTTTTTTTTTCTCAGATTTGGAGATATCTATCTATGCACTGATTTTTATTTTTTATTTTTTGTGTGTATACTCCTATAATGGCAAATTTGTTGAATAATATACAAGCTTTTGACTTATCTAAAGCAGAGGGCTTCTAATTAACTTAATACATGCTAGTTGATTGATTAAACACCATTTATGCTGCATTTTGGATTGCAGCTTGTGTAATTGATGAAGACTTTCAGTACCTTATTTGGGGCTATCTGCAAACACAGAAACACAAAGGAGACATTCACTTTTGTCGTGTGTTGGAATTTTTTTCCAAAATAAGTACTTTTTTTGCCCTTTTTACACTTTTGGATGTTGTCTATCTAAAATTTGAGCAAGGGGCACTGCTTGGTCAAAACTGAGAAGGCAAACAGATAATTTTCTGAGTGCCTTTTGTCTCCTTAGTGTGGAGTGGCTGAAACTATTCATACTTGAATAGAAAATGTTTGATTCACCCCTTTTACACTGTGATCCTGTTCCTTATTTGGAGCCTTCTCTACGCTCTTCTGCCCCTAAATTGCAGGTCAATATATCCTTCAATTTTTATTTTTGTTTCTAGGGAATTACAGTAATATGTTGAAATATGCTGGATTAATTGGCTGAAATTTTGTGTTTTTAATGAAATTTATGCACTTTGCTCATGTCACTTTTATGCTTAAAGTCTATCTACATTACAAATTTCCTTTCAAAAAAAAATTAATAAATACCAATAAATATGGAAATGTACTCTTCCCTTTTTCATCAGACAGAGAGAAACCACCCGTCCTTTTTATCCAAATACACCAAAGATAATAATTTGTTTCAACCATCAATAAAAATTGCTTTAAAGTTCTTGGACTTTGCTTGGTGGTGGAAAGTGTGTCATAGCGATGCAATATAAAACATAAAGGCGTGCGGGCTCGACTCTAGGATTTCATTTAAAATAATTTACTTTGAGCGATACACTTAAAATCACTATGAAACTCTATTTTACTTTTTAATATGTGAAACGGTTTTCCTCGTGTGACTATGATTTGTGCCTCTAGTATCGATGTACAAAATTGACTCAAGTGACAAGGCTGGCATCAACAGGCACATAATTTAGCATGCATTCCCACCTTGGCATTGAAAACAAAAGCTCCAAAAGCTCGGAAGACACGAGGCTGAACACACATCATTGTCCCAAGTCAATCTTTTTCTATATTCAAACAAACATTTATTTCAAATATAAACACTGCTGACTTGTTTATTACCTTTTATTTCTTTCACGAATTTATCGTTATCTTTTAAGGCTCGGTTTGTTCGGTCTAAGATTCGAGATTTTCAATCTTTGAATCTTGTTTTTGGAACTTCAAATCATCACCTTTGCGTATTCATCTCCATAGACTAGTCTGTAAAGATTTATTTACGTCAAACCAACTCACTAAAAAGTATTAAAGACAAGACAAGTTTTATCTCAAAAAGGTTGAAGGCAGTAAATCAAATTTTACAGCGTGAAGAGCATTGTAGGAGTCCTAAGGAATTCATTGAATTGAAACATCAGCAGGGCTGCGTTGAGCTAATTCTAATTGGGGTCAGACACTGAGTCGTAAATTTTGATAGGCGCAGTGTGTGTATGTGGGTGTGGACAAACAAAGCTCAGAGTGTAATCTTTTTCTTGGGACCCCAAAAGAATTCTGCTGACATTTCCCTAATCAAACTGCGCCGGAAAATGATTGCACTTTTGACCTTCTCTACCATTTTACTGTCAAAAATATTCCACACCAGCTAGCTATTCTCCATTCTCTCTCCTTTTGTCTTACTTTTTCATTATTATGTCCATCAGATCTGATTTCCTGCCTCCAATCGACGGGATAAAAACTTCTCAACGTTGATGTAGCAAGAGAACCATACGTACGATATTTCAGGTTACCATATAATATATTAATAATGAAAAGATTTTATCCTATCTATTTGGGGCAGGAAATCAATTTCATTATGTCCATTCTTTAATATTATTATTTTTACTATTACTTATTGGATATATTATATCTTTAGCCACTATGATAAATTGATTTGCCTTTTATTAAAAAAAAAAAAAAAGGTACATTTGGCATAAATGTTACTTGTATTTCATCCTTATTTAGCCCTCACTTTTTAAAATTCATTTTCAATCAAAAGTTTTTTGTGATGCATAAATTTTATCGACTTTTTAATCACATTTTCTTTTACTGAAACAGTGAAACCTACTAGAAATTTGATTTTTAGCAAAATCAAACTAGGGCTTAGTATTGAAATCAAATATATAGTTAGGTACTTGGGGGTAAAAGTCTTGTAATAACATTTTTTGTAAGGATACTTCCTCGATACCATTTTACTCAATGACTCGTAAGATCTTCGAGTCGCTCCTTGGAAGTTTACCGATCAACTTTATGTAGTCGGGTTTTACGTGGAGGCTAGAGAATGTAGGGATATGACAGCATAAAGAGGAAGAAAGGGAATTGGAAATACAACGTTAAAAGACGACCATGGTAAGGGTGGCGAAGGAATAGCAACTAGGTCAGAGGTTGAAGAAGAAAATGACTTGCTCGTGAAGGTGACAAACGTGTGTATAAAAATCAACTTACAAGAACATTCTCTAACAATATATATTAAAAGTGTTTTATGTACAATTTTGCTTTATAATTGAGGGAAATCAACTGTAGCGATTATCGGTAGTCTATCGGTTTTCAATATATTTATTTTATTAATGTCGATGTAACCTTTTCAGTTTGTAAATTAATCTAAATAATTGTTACACTGATCGCACGTGGCAGACGTCAAACTTGGATTATTTTTCGACAATGAAAATGATACAAACGGTCTTATTATAAATAATAAAATACCAACTTTTCAATTTTAATATTTTCACACGAGATTAATAAGTGTGGAAAATGGAAACGCAATAAGAACCAAATGTTGACCATATCTTTCTCCTGATTTATCCTTTAATTATTATGAGCTTTAATATAATTTAAAGAAAATAAATTGGTGATTTACAGAGTAATTATTCATAAAAAGACAATATATTTTGATTATATCGTTAATTCCGCAAGTTTTCAGTTCGGACTTCATCCTTAAATTATTTCAGATTATCCTCTTTGATTTTTCCCAATTAAAAAAAAAAAAAAATTGAAGAAGAAAAGAAAAAAGAAACACTGTTGCCTTCATAGCCCAGGATTAGTATAAAAGGACATGCAGCCCCATGAAATAATTTGTACAAAGATAAACAATTTCGAAACATTTCACGTTTTCTACTCAGATGAAAATAACATTTTCCAATTGTCTGTAATAATAAATGATCTCATCCATCTGATTCCTTGTCTACCATCTGATCTTGCTGATCACATAGAATCCTCAGAAACTCAGAACAATATCCTAACCAGGTTCGATCATTATCTCTTTAAATGCTCCTTATATATCCGTATCTCTTTGCTTATTCTCTATTGATTACAGATACACATATATTTATTTATCTTTAGGTTTGAATGCTGTGTTTTGTGTATATACTTTTTCTCTGACTTCCTGGTAATTTTCTAGCTCTTAAGAGTCATTGGAAAAATGTATTCTATTCCAAGTTTCTACGAAGTGGGGAACTGTTCAGATTTTCTTCAGACAGAAATGTCGAATCTTGAAAATCAAAACCTTAGTCCAAGATCCATGGCTGAAGCAAAAGCGGCTGCAGCAAACAATAGCCACAAAGAAGCCGAAAGGAGAAGAAGAAAGCGAATCAATGCCCATATTGCCACCCTCAAAACTATTCTTCCCAACACAATCAAAGTAAGAGGCGCCGGCCCAAGTCCTTTTTCTTTTTTCCTTTTTTTCCAAGATTTCAAGTTTTAAATACATATTATTCTCAGACAATATAATGATTACCCAATAATCTAACTGTTAATTTTGTTAATGTTTTGAATTTGTGACAGACAGACAAGGCTTCATTATTAGCAGAAGCAGTGAGGCGTGTGAGGGAGTTAAAGAAGACAACTGCAGAATTGGCAGCCATTGAAGAAGAAGAAGAAGACACAGATCATGACATCACCAACACAAAATCGAAATGCATTTTCCCAAGTGAGACTGATGAACTCAAAGTAAGTTACTGCGATGCCAATTCGGGCCTGATAAAGGCGAGTATATGCTGTGAGGACAGGCCCGAAATCATACTTGAGCTAATCCAGGCCCTCAAATCAGTAAAAGGGAAGGTAATGAAGGCTGAAATGGCAACAGTTGGAGGGAGAATAAAAAGCATTTTGTGGGTACAAATTTTAGGGAGTGTTGGCAATGAAGATAGTTTGGGGACACTGAAGAGAGCTCTGAAAGTGGTCATGGACAAGTCCACTTTGTTGGCTGGTTCGGGCCAGGCTTTGCCGGGAAACAAACGACCCCGTTACTATCACTTCTGATATTTTATCTACTATAGTTTGGACTTTGGATAGGGACATTGAAAAGATGAGTAATTTATATGATGTTAGTGGAACATTAAGATAGGATAAAGACAAAAGCATGGAAAATATGTATTTTCTCTACTGTCCTTGTCTATGCTAAGAGATCAAGTTTCTTACATTGGTAAATAAGGTGAAATTAATAGGTATTGTGTTTGTTTATCTATGTTTACAGTGATTTCTATAAACAGAGTTAACCAATATTCCTTTGTTGAAAATCCACTTTTCGAATTTAATTTATTTTTGGGTGGATGAGAAGTACTAATGAATGAGCACAACAATTGGAAGGAGGAAATGACATTTTGAATTTTTTTTTTTACTTTTTTGGTGTTAAATTTGAAGGAGATTTCTTTCCTTGGAGCATCAATATTTTAAATTTAGATATGGGTTTTATTGTCTTCTAATAAGGGCCATTAATGAAATTAAATTTACAATATACGGATTAATTTAGCCCAACTTTACCAAAAGCGTTTTCACTGTATTCTCTTATCCTCAGTAGAGAGATCTAAGACTTATTTCAAGATCCACCAGCTCCATCAAATGATCGTTCGGATTCATGCAAGTGCACGATATCTCGAACAAGTAATAAAGTGATAAGTAAGATATCATTCTCATGAGGATCACGTACTTAATCTAATGTCAATTAATGTTAAACTTAATCGAATAGCAAATTTTGTACGAAGAAATTATACTATTACCTAATTAAACTTATTGTTCTAGTGAGCAAATTATGAAACTTTTGTAAATTTAGATTGGATGTTTACTAAGACCTCGATTATCCTTTATTACTCCGTTTCGACGCAATTCAATAATATGACAGTATGTGCACATTCTTATTGATCAATATTCCTAACTTAATTAAAAGCATCTCTTGATGTCAATTAAATTTATAATTTCATGTGACATTTCTAGATCTTTATGAAAAGTACGAATATGAAAGCATGCATTAAAAAAATCTAGAACATCTATAGAAATCATGCAAAGTAGTTATAACGTATTATTTATCACATTTTCTCTCCCTGAGAACAATAAAATTCACACAACAATTCAATTAGTAGCTAAAATTAACTGGAAAAAAATTAAGTTTTATAACAATCATCCAAGCATAAATACATATTAGACGTCAAATTATCGAATTTATAATTAAAACTTCATAATAAGGATTCATCAATGTCTTAATAATTAAAATCCTAGCTTAACATTACAAAATTGCAAGAAAACGTGTTTAATTGGAAGAATATAACCTAGATTTTAAATTGATGAAGGAGACACAAATTGATCTTGAAATCTTGAATCTCTTTATGGTTCTTACTGAATATCCAATATATTTTCTTGTTGTATCTCCAAAAATCAAGGTTGAAAAACTCTAATTTCTTGAAAACTTGTAATTGCCCTTTAATTTTCACAAGAACAATGGGTTGACCTCGCTTTGTTGATGATAATATATAAATTATGGTGTATGAGAGGTATCTCTAATGTCTTGTACACGTTCAATATTTATAGGCTCGAAAATAGGTTGAAAATTACGTCAAATTCCATTAAAACAAGAATTCTATTTAAATAGGGTAATTGTTGCAGAGTCCCCCGAAATTAAGCATCGCGTGCGTCGATATAATTACGGCATGCTCGCCATGAAGCCACTTTGCTCTCGTGTAAATTAGTCACAATCCGGTGCGGGTGCACTGACTTCAGTCCACCGCGCGTGGTCTGCAACTATGGTAGACGTGCGATTTGGTCTCCAATTTCAATTCTTAAGTCTTTTAAATCATTTTCTCATGCAATTTTGATTATTTAACTTTTAATTGCATCCAATTGAACTCGAAAAATCCTCACTTTTCATTTTGGGGTCTGAATCAACTATTAAAAAGTTATAATTAGGTCTCCAAACTTTGGATTTCACCATTTTTGCTTCTTTCTTCCAATTTAGCTTCCGATAATTGAGTTTTATCTAATAAACGAAATATACAATAAATTAGACTATAATTAATCAAAAGAACTATTAAATATCTATATTTTCGACTCGAATAAATGTGCAAAATATACTTATCAGTAACAATGTTGCAAGATTATGGACTCGCAAAACTAAAGTGATAATCAAGTCATCACAAGGTCATTTCCCGAGAAAGTAAGATAAAATGACCATTATTACAAATATTATCCCAAACAAATCTATATCGAATTTTAATTTACTCTCATGAGAGGACGTTTCCAGCCACATCTGGAATACATGCAAAATCAAATCTATATCTAATTTTAATTTAATCTTATGCGTGGACGTTTCCAGCCACATCTGGAATCCATGCAAAACTCTCAACTCCTCCGATGATGGTGTAAATTTTGTGTAAATTGATATCTTCAAACAATCTCTTTTGTGTCCTCATTTACAATAGTGGATCTAAATTCAATTTTTTCTCCAATTGGAAGATCTACTCAACCTTTTGCCTCTTGAAGATGTAAAAAAAGTTGTATTAAATCTTTTTAAAGATTTTCTATCGAAAAATGTTATTTTGCATTTCCTTGGCATCTCTCCATTGGAGAGATTTTCGACCACTTTGAAGATCTAAACTTAGATTTATTTTACGCCATGATTGTGATGCTCTTAAGGAGACAAAAATGGAATATGTGACGATACCGTAAGCTGCTCAAAAAACATAAGGCTTTTAGGCAAAATTGTTGATGGAGTCTTTTTGAGTATGCCAGTGGTGGTGGAAATTCCGTTGACGTTGTTGATTGTGTTGCTGTCAATCACATTGAGTGAAATCAACATCTATCGATAATTCGAACGGAATTACACATACGAATATCGTCAATGATCAGTAATGCAATTTCATAGATGATTTTCGATGGTAATATTATCAGTAATGATGATGGCAATCATTGATGTTGATTGACAGCATATAAACAACGATAAGCTATTGATATTACCAACATATTTTTAATCATTCTATGTTTTTGGAAGTCATCAATAGATAAGTTAAATATAATTATATTATTTCTCTAATATTATTGATAGGGATTTTATTTTCAACTATTACTTTTTTTTTATGGAATTTAAGTTAGTACTTAATAATTTATTATCATTATTATTTTATTTATTAACGTAATTACATCGATAAATTAGATTTAGATTAACAAATCTAGTTTATTGATTTGTAGGGACTTATGGTCAT
>CAIGRM010084564.1:0-14913 GCA_903798335.1 Fraxinus albicans | reverse complement strand
TTTGGTACATAAGATCCCAAAGAACAAATCGTGAATCAAAAGGGATCAATTTTCTAGTAATTGGTGTCAAAAGATGTGATTTATGATCTATGGAAATGACCTTTTTGCATATTTCTTTCCTAACTAACAGGAAAAGAAAGACATAGGAATTCAAATCTCACTCAATTTATGTTCAGTGGTCCTTATCCACGTTGGAGCTACAAGAAACAGCTACTTTTGGACTTTCTAACTTCAGCTAGCTAACTGGTTTACTACTAGCTTTCAACCCTTTGGAAAACATGCCTGGTTTTCCTACTAATTAATTTTTTGGTATTAACTAGTCAAGGGAAAGACAAAAATCCAACAGGATGGAGCTGAGCTCTTCATTTGGAAATCATGCTTGAAATTAGATATACAAGCCTTGTTCTATGAGAATATCTGTTTGGTTGTAAAGCTTGCCTTGTCACTGACCGATTGAACGCAAGAGGAACATGTAATGTTTGACTTCCCTATAAACATGTTGCCTATTATATTGGTTCGGCTATAGTATTCTTGCAGTCTTCTCATTTTCATGGTAGAATTGATTCCATTTTGTCTGTTGGTGTCTGATGTCCTGATTCCAATTGTATTTATGTAGTTCTTCGTTCAACAATTGATGATGAATATGCAAATGCGGCTGATAGAAATCCTAAGATTTTGCTTACCACATCGCGCAATCCCAGTGCTCCTCTTACACAGTTCGTAAAGGTTAGGCTAGTCTCTAAATTTTCCAATTTTTTTGCTCTGTTTGTTTGAACTTGGATTTGTTTCTTTTCGGTTTTATGTTTTTGCATACATCATTTATTAATAGATATTTGCTTTCCTTCCTGGGAATTGAAGTTTGTCTTCCCCAATGCACAACGAATGAATCATGGTGCTCAGGTTGGTCCATCTATTTACCATAAATTTCAATTTTGGTTGCTTTTAATGCATTGTTTATGGGGTAATTTTTCAACTGGAGGTGGAGGTGTAGATATGAGTGAGATGGACTTGAGACGAGATGCTTTATGAATTCTATTAGATATCTTATCATATGGAACAAAATTTTAGTTCTTTGAATGCACAGAGAGTTGGCTGCAATGTGGTAAAACTTATGGGAACTTTCGAGCTATTCAAATTGTGAATGTGACATGGTCCATACTCTTGTACTGAACTTAAGCGTATAGTGGAGATGAATTATAGAACTATCAGGTTGACAAGGCCTACACAGAGAGAAATTTTAGCTTACATGACAGGGTAGATATGTTAATTAATGATTTACACTGTAATAACTATGGTAACGATCATAGTTATTGCAATTTTCAATTAGCAATCATTGAATGTACTATGGACTTGAGAGAACAAAATATGTCAATCTGAATGTTGGAGTGATTATTTACAATATCTTGATGTCCTTTACAAATAGCCAAAATGTAGTGCCATTTCACAGATTCTTTCTGGAGGTCATTTCTTATATTACTACATCATGATGAAATTTAATTAGGTTTTATACTTTGTATTGTTTCCTGTCCTCCAATATTTTATTGGGTTAATGAATTCACCGAGACGTGAACATGTATTGTATTGGCGTAATAAGATAACACTATGAGTCAACTGGATTTGGCCAAATGAGAATTTTCTATATGTTATCATCAAACCATACATCTTTTGAACTAGTTGATAATCCTTGTTCCATTCTTCTCAGGTTATTTATGAAATTATTGAAACCTGCAAAGCACATGATTTTACAGNACTGCTTACTTTGGATTACTCAATGTGGTAAGTACTTCTGCCTTTCTATATAAGCTTAATCACACCATTTTGTAGTCCAAGACATTTTGACCCACCATTCTTTTGTAGGTTACAAGACACGATATCAAGGACAAAAAGGCTATTGGAACAATGCCCGAGGCTTACCCACATTTGATTCTTAACAACTTCACTAAACAGGTACTACTTTACACTCACGTTTGCATGCATCTAACGTTCAGAGTCCTATTATAAATCCAAATAATTATGTAAGCAATGGGAACCTGACTAGGTATTGTAGTCATGGGATGCGTCATGATTCTGGGAGTGGTTATGTGTTTTACGGGAGGGTGTGGTGGTGGCTTATCGGCTAAGTTCTTTAATGGTTACATTTCTTATAGAACTGTTAATTTTTGGCAGACTGGTCAAAGGACAGCAAACATTTTAAAGCATTTATTTCTAGTTCCCAAGCCAGATACTAAACATATTATCACTTTCGCTAATCAATCAGACTATCATTCAGGTTGGTATCTTGTGCATAACTGTTGCTGCATTTTTGGCATCTCTGTTAAGCCAATGTTTGTTTCAGTTCAAATGTCAAAATAGTTCAATGGGGTTGTAGTTGGGTGCAATTCTATCTGAGAATGATTGGAAGATGGAAGGATATGTGGGATACTATTATAAGTAGGAGTGTAGATCAAGATGACAGGTGGTATATACTCTTTGGGCATTCAAGATTTTGGCAAGATGAAATCAAAATGGTGACTGCCTTAATGCTCAACCTAAGGAACAATGAAAACTTACTAACCGGAGGATGTTATGTAGTGCTGGGGCAATAAATTGAAAACTTGAAGAACTTTTAGGGTTCTTTCTTTTTCTTTTTTCCTTTATTTTTTGGTTTGCCGAATTTTTCTTTTAAGAATAGGGAGAGGTAGACTAAAATTTACACTTGTTGACGTAATTGCAAAAGACTTGATTCCATTAGACCATTGGATAGGTATAGCAGTTAGTTGAATGTGCCAAAAAAGGATCTGCGTTTCTGATCCAAGTTTATTACGTATAAGGCTTGGTTTGCTGTTGTTGGTTTGGAGTGAGGAGGGTAAAAGAAATGGATAGTAAAAGGCATGTTCATGAGTCCTTGGTTGGTTGACGCAGAGATAAATGTATTGAGCTTGAGCCTCGAGATTTAGCTCCATCTCATTGAAATTAAGCCTACATTGTACACGACTGACTGAAATTTATGTGGATGCGTTAATTTGTATACTCCAGCGTTTTTTACATGAAATATTATCAGTGTTTTTCACCTTTTTGTCTGTAATTGTAGAACTTCATTTGGCCTAAAGTTTTAGGTAAGAGTGGAGAAAGTGAATATTTAATATAACTTCTAATATTTATTCCCATTGCTGGTGGCCAAGAATTTTGTGGTTGCATCATCCAAGGATACTTTTGTAAAATGTCTAATCTAATTTAGGAAGTAGGACATTATTTTTGGTCTAGGCAAAAAAGAAAGGGAAAATTAGGGCTGTGATCCCTATCCTTGGAAGGAGTGTAGATATGGATCCTCAACTGTTAAAGCTGAGGACATTGTTCCTCATCCTTTATAATATTGTCGATATAGATTTTTGGTGGACGGTTTTCATCCATTTGGCTGTTATGAAGTTAAATATTGTGGTTAAAAGAATTGTACCCTCCTTTTGATTAACTTTTTTTTTAAAAAAAGGGAGAAAAAATAACTACAAAATAATAATAATAAAGAAGAAGAAGAAGGTGTGATTTTGTCAACACTAAAATTTTACTTACGATCCTGGAGCATTTTTTGGGCTTTCAGAGCTCACTGCTCAGACAATTTTGAAGTAATAATTAAATGGAATTTAACCACCAGTTCAATTTGCCAGGACTAAAGAGGCCCAATTCAAGTTCTTCCCATGTTAAGACTTAGGTTTGTTCTTCGGAGACAAATTAGGTTGGAGCAAGGTCAATGACTGTTTTTGTGGAAATTGACCAACGGTGAATGAAATGAATAAACACCAAAAGTGGTGCAGGCAATGGTTCTTGATGGTTTGTTCTCATTTTCCAAGTTTCTTTAACATTTGGCCGTCTGTTGTTGTTTAATTTAATTTTCATGTTCTATAACACATGAAAAGAGATTCTGTGTAAGTAGATTAATTAGGTTTTTTGTAGATATGAAGGATGCAAACTGTCTTGAACACTACAGCGATTTGATGGAGTAGGAGTTGAAAGATCTGGTGGAGGATGTCTTCAGGTATACATATGGAGGATGGTGGAGAGGCAATCGGCGACGGCTGTAGCTCAGCAACATCTGTTGTCAGGTGGTGGATCTTACGGTCGACAGTAACTTGGGGGTGGGTTTTGGTGTGGTGTGGTGTGGTGTGGGGGTGGGGAAGGGGAAAGGATTGAGAAGAAGTAGATTATATTTTCTTTTTCCTATTCACTTTTTGGTAGGTTTTCTTTTTCTTCTTTATGTTATTCAAAGTGAGGTATTTTTTAGCCATTAAATGGATGCTTTCTGTCCAGTGTCCATTAAGGATCTGAAGTCACAACACTATATAGATTGAGGACCTATGTCCTCGATTTTGAAGGTTGGGGATTCCATCATTCCAACCCTAATTTTCCCAAAAAAATGAGGTCCAATCCCGAAGTGGGAGTTCTTCATCTAAATGCTATTTGTTTCATAAAAGAGAATTTTCTAGAAAACAGTTGTGTGTTTGATCAGGCAAAGAAATTTGACACCCATTAGGTAACTAACAAAATCGAAACAAGGAAGATAAGACAAACATGTCGCTGATTAAGGATTACATGGCGGAGATGTGGTCAAGTATTCTTACTTATCAAAAGATGTGGTCAATTATTCTTCTTTTACACTACACAAGCTTACTGACGTATGCACCGACTAAAATCTGCTCATATATGGTGCATGAGTAATTCTTTTACCACTGTGTTACTAATTTTCAATTAAATTATGCAGGCATCATATCTGTGAGAAACGTGGAGGTCCTAAATCAATAGAACTAAAAGAGATTGGTCCTCGATTTGAAATGCGGCTTTACCAGGTACTTTTGGTTGGTTGTGATATATTTAACCCATCGGTTTTGATGTATATAAATATATTGCAATTCTTATGAGTTTTGATACATACATTATGCTGCAATATATTTTGCATTTCTTATAGATGAGTGGCCTCAATAAGCTAAGCTATTCTTTCCTCTTCTGTGTTTTATATCTGCTGTGGAATTACGTGCTAAAACCTACCCTAATTTGATTTGCTGTAGCCTGTAGTACACAAAATTAGCAGAAGTCTAGCTTGTGTGTAACACTATAAGATATTCTTCCCTGGAGCTCATTTAGCCATTGCTCACTGAGGTGACCTAGTTTTTCTTGTAAACTACCTTTTGTCACAACTGAGTTTTCTTGAGCGACAGCAACTCTCCACCTGTAATATATTTTCTCCAAGTAGCACATACAGATTTCCCAACTTCTCTCCTCTCATCACCACTATGGACCATTTACTTACTGTAGTATTGAGAATCCTTCCAAAGTGATCTAATCTGATACTGTCGAGCAATCTGATCTTTACAGTACCTATTCTGATGGTGCTATTATCATCATTGCATATTAGAACAATATCGACACTGCAATCCTTGTATCTGTCAAATCATTCTTTGCTAGGACATGTATGGAGCATTGAGAGTCTAGTGTCCGAGAATCGAATAGAGATCTACTGCTTGTAGTCTTATTAAAATCTTTGCTTGGCCCCTTTCATCTTCATTGTTGACGATATTTATTTTTTCTGGCATCTGATTTTTACTTTGCTTCCAGTACACTCATCAATTTGCTGCAAAATTTTCTGATGGGTCTCTTCTCTTGGTATTATTAGAATAGTCACTGTTTGAAAAAACTATTTGAGGCTTATTCCTCTAATCCCACCTCGCATGAGGCTTTCGTAAAACGCCTTGAATCACACTCCTTAAGTGCCATTTGTGAGGCTTATGCCTTGACTTGGGGAGGCTTATACCTAAAGGTTTAGGCATAAGCCTCAAGATGACTAAGTCGTTTGCACGTTTGTCTTGCATTATCCGAACAATTAGTATTGATCTTAACCTTTCGGGTTTTTTTCTTCTTTTATTGATATATTTTATGTTTGTTTGCGAGCTAAACTTTTAATTTTGGTAACTTGTTTTATTATGGATTTCTTAAGATGGTTTATGATTTATTATAAGCATATTTTTGTACTTTTATATTCTTTTGAACTATTTATTACTATATCTTGATGCTTATGCCTCGCCTCAAAGGCATAATTCCTCTGTAACTGATTGATCTTTTTTAGTGTTGTTCGTAGTACTCTCACATTATTTTTGGAACGTGAGTTGGAACAATTATTATTTTTATCAAACCTTCCACAAAATTTGCTTCTGCTACGACATGATTATAGATTGTAACTTTGAATCTGATTTCACCATTGGACTCTCTGCTTGAAAGTATGTATGGTTGTTTGATATTTTCTACTCCTGCAGTCGAATCTCAAAGTGTTGTCAATGAACTCTTGATGAGTATTGTAGCTAGAGTCTCCCATTATTTTGGCTAGGATGCCAACATAATGATGGCCTGATATTCTTCATCAGTCTTAACTTCCACTATTTGTAGTTGAGTGATGCCTTGAATTTGTTGATGTCTCTTTGAGCATCTTAAGTGTCATCAATTTTCTTCTCGTATAACCTTTTTCACATATATTTCATAAAGGATTTGAATACTTCTCCAATAATTTCTAGCGAGTAGTTTTTATTAAGTACTACAATTTTTGAAGCTAAACTCAACTAATTGGGACAATTTCATTTTTAATTGTTTCCTTTTGGCTTGTGCCATGCCATCGAGCCTCTTTCCTAATAGAGCTTTAGAGGCCTTTTGTTATCCTAATACCTCATTAATAGTAACCTGGCATATATCAATATTTTTTCATCATCAAAAAGCTCCACCATACCTTGTTCTCATCATTTTGTGTAATAAACTCTATTAACACCAACCATTCGGTTCGAACACCAAGTGCTGTGAAAAGTAGCCATTATGAAGACGAGGACAACACTTGTGAAGAAAAATGAGGGATATAGTTAACATAGGAACGAGAAAGAGACAAGAATTTTATGTGGTTTGACATTTTGCCTATGTTCATGAAAGGAGATCAGATAATCCCACCATCAAGTTGACTATATTACAATTGAAAATTCCTCTCAATCTTCTAAATTACACAATTTCCAATTATACCCTAGTTCTCCCTGGTAAGCACACTCTCAAATTATTTTAGAGAAGAACTTTTCTATTTAGAGCTTACTATACTCAAGGGAGGCTCTCTATTCTAGCTATTGTTGTACAAACGATGAAGATCAAGCGCCTATATTTAGAGGTATGAGTATGATGGGTTTGCCTAAGACTTAGGCAATGATGAGCATGCCTAACCCTTGCGCAATTCAGAACGAGAGTGGATTATTTAGAAGACATTCAATTGTCGAAGTTCTGCACGAAGGATATTCAACTCATATGTCAATCACTCTTCCAATAATTCTGAAACTAAGCCACTTCAGGATGGGTTTTTTCTTTTTCATTTTTTTTTTTTTTTGTGTGGCAAAGCCATGCCTTTTTAATTATCTTAATTTCCTAAGGATTTGGCATACTGTCCTATAAATTTTAATTATTCTACTTGTCCAAGGATTAACCATTTCTACCACATTATGAATCAAGGTTTTTACTCCTCATTATTGGTGAAACAAGAGTTAGAACATAGTCTCTTTTGTGTATAAGGAAGCTCTTGATAGAAAAGAGTGATTCTACCATAAAGTGTGCGCTTTGGTGGAGAGTATATTGGGTGTAATTGAGGTTTGTGTTCCTACGAGATGGAGAAGAATGCTTGTTATATCTGATATAAGATTTCCGATTTTGCGATGTCTCATTGTAGGTGGAAAAATTATCGAACCATGTAAAATTTTTGTCTCATCGTTTAGCTCTTCCAGTCAATCGCCTTTATAATTGTTGTCGTTATCATATCACCATTTTTTCTCGACAGTATTGAGAGATGCTTAAATGTTTTCCTTCTAAACCCCCACCCCCACCCACAGAGAAATAAAAAAAGATATTAAAAAAAAAAAAAGAGGGGGGGGGGGGGGGGGGGGGGGGGGGGGGGTGTTGAGGAACTGTCCAACGCAACTTTTATACTAGGTGTCACATTTTGGAAAGAAAGAGAACCGATGATCAATGACAACCGAGGAGGTAATGTGGGCAGAAACTGAAGAGGTGCTCTGGGAGGGAGATAGTCTTAACTCTAATTTCTTTTCATTACTGGCTAGAGAATCTGCCGTGGAGTTGGTGGTGATTCAAGTTGAGAAATCAAAAGATAAATAGGTGAGGGGAGTTGTATGGGGTCTCCAAAGTTTTGGCAATATTGGAGGTTGACTTTTTTGAGGGGTTGTGAAGCTTGTGATGACTCTTGGATTGTAGTAGGAGGTGGTTGAGCTGGTAACGAATTTGGGGAGGTACAGACGGTGGAGTGATGCTTACTGGCAATAGTGGAGGATTTTTAGAAGGAAATTGACAGGAGTTCCTAGAGAGACTGTTTCTTGATTGTGATAATCAAGAATTAACATCTACATATGAAATATGGAACGGTTAGTAGTTTTTCCCTTTTTCTGTGGAGTGAGGTTTCTTTAGGTGTAATGCATATCACTTCCTCAGGAAGTATAGTCATTTGGTTGAAGTCCTGACCAATATTCGTTTGAAATACCAATGAGACCTTTAGTTCTTGCTTGTCCCTTATCCATACAGCCGCCTCAATATTATGACATTTTCAATCTGCAAACATATTATTCGTCCTATGATCGACACTGGGTTAGCTGTTAGCTGGCATGGTTCTATTATTCGTTTTCCACTTCACCAAACGCTCAAGGGATTGGTGCTTGAATGTAGAAGGTTCTCATTTCTTTATTACTTCTTTTTGTTTGCGTGTCTCGAGGCTTATTCCTCTGCCATCTATTGAAGACTTACTCCTCTAAAGAGCAGAACCTGACCAGTTTCTGTTTTTGGTTTACAGTTCAAACTAGGAACAATGGATCAAGATGAAGCTCAAAATGAATGGGTCATAAGGCCATACATGAACACAGCCAAAAAGCGGATGTTTCTTGGAGATTGACAGGACGATCCCCTACTGTGTATCAGTAGCCTTTCTTTTTCTTGTACCAAATCGACTGTTAAGAATTAATCTGTTTCTCCTTATAACTGATTTTATTTATGTTCCAGTTTTCTGTCTAGAATTACGAATGGATGAACTTCACGAGTAACATTCCATCGAGTAGAACTTTGTGTACACATATACAATAGAGACGGAAGCAAGCGCGTCAAGCTAAGAACAATTCAATACCTCGTCCACTTTATTGGAGCAAAATCTTATACCCTGTTCATTGGAGTCAATCTTAAGCTTGAATATGAATTCATTTACATACTACTAGCCACTTTTCACATGGATTAAATGTGAGAGTGTCATTTTCCTTATAAATTGGACAGCTACTATAAAAATGGACTACCAACAAAAACCAAATTTCACATGCAACTTGCCAATAAACAACGACTAAAGTGTCCTTTTATATCTTTTTCTTGGGCAGAAAAAGCCTCAAGTTTTATAATTTAAAGATAGTCATTAATTCTTATCCACTTTCAACTACATCTACATGCTTGGTGCATATCGATGGGACGATGTTTGACAGATATTAAAACCTTGTTATTTATTATGTACGAAACATGCTAAAAATTATGAAACAAAAAACATTAAAAGAAATTTGAAAATTTCATCTTACGTCATTCGACTTGCATGTTTGTTTCAATTTGATGACTAAATTTATGTTTTATGTATGTATATATATTTTTAATTTATGGACTAACATAGTAAGTCCAATAATTATATAGATTTCATTTTTCTCCTAGAAAACTCACTCTTTAAAAAAAAAAAAAAACACTTAAGAACTTATTTCTTAGCACAAAAAAATAAAATAAAAAAAAATGCTGTCAAAATATGTTTGATTACAGATCATGTCGTCTAGGCTTAGAATTTCAACAATTTTGTAATGGTCCAAATTTGGTAATGGTTATAGATAAGGTTTTAAAACTTAAACCTTACAAGCATGACATAGGCATAATAAAGAGGTGTTTTAGTTTTAGCTCCTGTTTGGGAGCAATGTTGTATCCAATTTTAAGCGAATTTGAGACAGTTATCTAGTGTTTAGTCTGTAAAGGGAGTCGCAAATATTGATTGAATTAACTAAAATTACCAGTGTATCCCTTTAACATTTAATTCATTATTCTTTAAAAATGTGCTTTTCTGGTAATTGGATAAAAGTTGAGTCAACAATTATTGCATTTTTGGGACCCATCTATCTTCCTAACGGACAAAAATTGAAATAAAATCTTCACAAAATCCCTCTCATACAGCTCCTTAATATTATT
Organism: Fraxinus albicans; assembly: GCA_903798335.1. NCBI lineage: Eukaryota > Viridiplantae > Streptophyta > Magnoliopsida > Lamiales > Oleaceae > Fraxinus > Fraxinus albicans. The sequence continues at coordinate 4,668 of CAIGRM010084564.1, read as the reverse complement.
TTAATTATTATATAGTTCTGGTTTGAGACATAATTGAGATGGAGCTTGGAAGTTGGAACTGTTAGTGAGCAGGGCCGGCTATGTGGAGTTTTTTATAGGCTTATTTTTTCTATAGTTTTAATTAGTTGGGGTTTTTTGTACAATTGAAATTTGAACATAAAAATAAGAAAACACTAGTTCCTAAAAGCGCTTTTTTTCGCCTAAGGTGCGCCTATCAACACGGTTTAGAACACGGTTTTAGATAAATGTAGATAACAAGTTGGATAAATTGAAAGGAATTAAAATGTGGCCAACAAAGACACTTATCTGTGGAGAAATTTCCCCCCAAAAAACTCCACGTACATCACACTCAGTTTCCTTCTAGTCATTCTCTACTCCATTTCCAAGAAATTTGTCCCTCGTGGAAACATGTCACCAAGTCTTCCATTTTCTGTTATTTCATTAATGCCAAATTCTGAGTTGTAGTAATACTATTCCTTCTTGTTCTTGGTGCTGTAATTGATCCTTTACAGTAATTAATTTATATAGGGATCGGAGCATAATGAACGGCGGTCTAAGCAAGCTAAGCAGAGTACTAACTATAATCTTCTTAATCTCACTCGTGACACTTTCAGCTGAACTCTTGTACGTTCTGTGGCGCCGCCGTGTCTTCCGCAGACAAAACCCACAAGCCAGCACTGCCGTGGAAGGCGCTGGAGATCAGCTATCCCGTCATTCCTCTTCCGATTCTTCATTTCTGTCCATAGCCTGCTCCAAGGAGTTGCTTTATTTCTTCTGCACAAGATCTCACTCCCACTCTCGTGTGGAACCCAACTCCATAACTCCGACTAATGATCATAACAATCTCAATTTGAACGGGGAATCGGGTATGGGAGAAATCGATATCGACATCATGAAGCTTCAAGAAATGCATGGGCCGCCAAGATTCTTGTTCACCATCAAAGAAGAGGAGAGAGAAGAATTGGAAGCAGTCGCTGAGAACGATGATAACGAAGAAAAGGTGAGCTTGCAGGAGTGTTTTACGGCGGCTGAAGAGTCGCCGGAGGTTAAGGTAGAGATTGATGATCACGGTGGATGTGAAGAGACGCCGTTTTCAACACCCTGTGCTTCGCCTATGTATTTCACTCCGTCGTGTTCTCCGTTGCACGAGATCGATACACCCGTATGAAATACAAAACGGCGTTGCATTTGAGTTAAAGGTGTAAGCTGATCATCGCCGGCCAGTGATATCCCGATACAAAGGTCGTCTTAACTGAACAGCCTGGTGTTAATTAATAATTACTCGCTAATTTTGTCCCTTTTAATTACTTTCCCCCTTTTGTGTTTAGATACTGCAGGTTAATACTTTGTTTATATAGCTTAATTAAGATCAACTAATTTTGAACAACTTTGTTTAGAATTTAAATTGATAAAAATAGGATAAATTTATTTATTTTCGGAAATTTTCTGTCAAAAGTTATTACGTGCACAGTAACAATCTTTCTCTCTACAGTGATGGAGGGTTCATACTATTCTAGCCACTACTTTCGAAGGAAAAGTCTCAAATACAGAAAAATTTTGACGGATTTTCGACGGACGATGACATGACAAAATGTGATTTACCCGTTTTGTTTTTATTTTTTCATCTTCCAATGAATGCATGCCAAATGTTATCTGTGAACATTTTTTGTCAAATTTGTCTATACTCGTAGCATAATTCTTTTTCCAATGAGAAGGACAGAGTCGAGGAGTATGCAATTTCGAGTGGATAGGGATGCCCACTTTCCCTTTTTTGAATAGGAAGTGAAAACTGCTACAAAGAATTTGTGGCTACATTTACTACTATTTGTGTCAAATTTGTTCAGTATTCAGCCCATTAGTAGTTCACATAATTTTCGGCAGAAGTTCGGGTCTGCACAAAATAAACATATATTTTTAATTTTCAAGTTTTCTTGAAATGTAGATCTAAGCTGATGGATGGAAAGAAAATTTAACAAGGATAAATATGAAAATTGTTATAAAGTAGAGAGAAAAAGAATAAAAAATATTTTATCAAGAACTAAGGCTTAATATCTATATGTTACAATTAAGAGTGCAAGGGTACAATGATCATTTACAAATAGTAATAATTTTACGACATCCCCTTGAATATTATTTATATAACAACTTTCTTGTTAAAATATTGTTTGGTAAAATTTCAAAGGAAAAACACCGAACGAAGGGAAAAAGAGTACTGCAAATTTGGATTCATCAAGTGTTGCCTCGTTAAAACATTGTCAGAAAATTCAACGAGACAAAATTTGACCGAACGAGAAAAGAGTACAATTACTTTCTTTGATTTCAATATATAAAAATCCTCTCATATGGGAGCTATTCAGATCTTGTGTGCAATTGTCCTTAACTGCCACCACCTTTTTAAAAATTTGTATAAAAAATTAAGGTGTTACCATCTTCATACTAAATATTTATCTATCATTATTTAACTTTAATCAACATTATGATCCGATGAAAGTTAGATCTTGTTATTACTCTCTTCAATAGTATCTCATACAATTTGTAACATACGAGAGTAAAATCATAAAGTAATGTTGATGTAAATATCTTATAAATTATGGACATTCATTATACAAAAAAAAAAAAAAATGTCTAGTGAAAATTCCGTGAAAAGTTATAATGAAGGAAAAATAGTAAATTATTTTTTAAAATATGCTATGTTAGCTGACTTACAGAAAATTTTATTTTTCAAGATTTTTCATCATGAATTCATTTTAATGAAATCATTTGCCTTTGAAAGTTCTTCAAGAGTTCCAATAATATTTAAAACATCAAAAATAATAATGATAAACACATTGGCATATAAATCATTCTTGTACCTATGTTCAATAGATATTCACTAAAACAATCATATTACATAATTCCATATTGCAAACTAACTGTATACTTCGATGGAAAGATTTTCTTGAAAACTTGAATTATATGCTCGTACATACTAAATTCTTTAGGTACGTGTATATGTAATATTATTAGTCATGCCTGATGAATTGGTTATAATCACATGCATATAAATTTTTTTTTTTTTTTTTTGCATTGTCGGGGCTAATAAGGTATTAATTTGTGATTGCATTTATCACAGAAGAATTCATCTAATTGTACCTTTAGAAACTCAGACTGTATGTCCAAAAACTTCATATTTCTTTAGTAGCTTCAAATTTGTCTAAGTTTTGTCTTTTTATTTATGGCCAATTATTTTTACATCGGCATTTTTGGACGATTTGCTTTGAAATCCTCACTATCATACATAATATAGTGTTACACAATGTACAAAAATGTTGTCAACAACTTCTATTTTTTATTCCATTTGTTTTCCTATAACAATATAACCAATTGACGTATCTTTACTTTCACTGCTCCATGTACCTAAACATCTTCTAGGATTTTACAAATTGTTATATCTATATGAGTATATTCCTCCTCAATGAGACCATATTTACTATTTGCTCATTTTTATTTTGGGATTTTTTTATCTTGGATGGAATGATATCATGCTTCAAGCGTGCTAAAAATTATCAAATATAATGTTAATAATTTTTCTTCGATAACGTCAATTTGATTCGGACTATTTACAAATGAGATTTGGTTAATCTCTTTTAGATTAGTAAATGAATCTTGCAATCAAATTTTCTTTCGAAATTTTGGTTCGTATTATCATGTGTCGGGATATATATATCGTACATTTCATGTATTCTTATTAACTGTTTAATTTCTTCCATAGTGCTGATAAAGCTGTTTTATTAAGACGATATTAAACCCCCCCAAAGAGGAAATTGCACTATATATCAATTTTTGGCTTTGCATTTTTGGAAAATTGGATGAAGTTAGTAATGTCTTATTTCAAGCATTAAAAATTACAAAATATATATACAACCAATGCTACCCTTAGCATTTGATGAGGAAGTTTACTGGAGGAAAAGAAATACTTCGACCTGCTCCTACTCATTTTGCCACAAACTTTATAACTTTACAAAGCATATTGTCCCAAAAAGATTCATTAAGAGTAATTGTGACATCTAGAGATTGGACATCATCAGCATATGCTAAGGACATCATAGTAAAAAGATTTGTTGATAATGTACTCTTTTTGGAAAGAGTGTGCTACTATTGTGCAACTTACTGAACCCCTAGTTCGTGTTTTACGAATTGCTGATAGTGATGAAAAGCCTTCAATGAAATACTTGTATGAAGCTATTCATGTGGCAAAAAATGAAATGGAACGTAGATTTCAACGAAGGAATACTAGAATTGCTCCTTACCTGCAAATTATTCAAAATCGATGGGATAGTCAGTTGTGTAAGAATCTTCATGCTACTGGATATTGGTTAAACCCTTCTTTTCAATATAATAATCCAGATATGGAAAATCATAAACAAACTATATCGGGACTTTTAGACGTAAATGAGAGATATGCTTATGGTCAACTTGATTTAAGAAGCAAATTGACTAGTGAAATGAGACTATTTAAGCAAGCACATGGCGACTTTAGACGTTTATCTGCTGTAGCTGATCGCCATAGAATGGCTCCTGGTAAAATAAATATTATATTATGTACTTTGTTGTATTATTTAGTTTAAATTTCAGTGTATATAACATACATTTATTTTAATTGGTTATTATTTTTTATAGATGAATGGT
>CAIGRM010084555.1:0-21640 GCA_903798335.1 Fraxinus albicans | reverse complement strand
AAAGTTGTATTTATAGTATTTTGAATGTGGCGTTGCAGCACCCAGTATCAGATGAAAATTCAGAACTGCACATCCTTCAGTATTGTTATCGTAACTCTTTATCCTGATATCCGATTGAGCAGATTCAAGATGATTTGGAAAGATAACTATAAGGGATACAACGTTTCTTTATATATCATTTTCCAATTCGAACGTTTACTATGTCAAAAATGAGTCTCAATATGAGACTGAAAATTCGGAGCATAACTTTTTCGATTGGAAATTTATGTGTGATCATACTTTGCCTATATTTCATCCATTTGCCTTCTTTCTTCATCCAATTGACTCTTAGAAATCTCGAATATTCATTGTGAGGTCCGACACTACTTTGGAGTATTTTCACTTTAATCCCCGAACTTTGAATTTCTTACAATTTAGCCATCTTCTCCCATTTCGCCAACCTTTGCTTATTTCCTTCATTTTAATCAACATATATCACAATATCAAAACACACATTAAAATGCTCTAAACCTCATAGAAATTAGTTAAATATCAAGTTTTATATCAAGTTTAGATGATGTCTAAAATATGAGTGAAATATACTCATCAAATACTTTGTTAGTCCTCGAGCAAACACTAAACAAAAACAACACACACACACACACACACTCACTCAAACAAACAAATTTATTAAAATAAAACACATAAATAAATTCATTTAGATAGTTTGCCTTCGTAGCTCATGATTGAAAACATAATATCAATTATGAAGCACATCAAAGCTATAATGCAAAAGCTAAATTATCACATATTCAATGCAAAATGCACGTGTGTATGAAGAGTTAAGTGCAATGCTGTACAATACTAAGTTGATAAAATTCCCGACATTAAAATTTAAATATTTCCTTATTCCGCTCGTGCGATTCACATACCCTCAAACTTAATTTTTTTTCACTCTTTTTCCAAGGGCATAATCTAAGATTGGTTCTTGTCTGGGTAGATGTTACTGATTGCAGTTCACTTATCAACAAATGAGAATTCTCCTTATTTTTGACTGTATCAACCTCCAATAATCAATTAAGTTACTAACCCATTATCAAAGGTCTAATCCTCTAAAACAAGTGTTTGGGGGCTTAATCAAGGCATGTGATGCGTCTTCTTCTATTTCACGCAACTTTTTTTTTCATATATATATATATTCTTTAATTTATCTTATGTGCGGACGTCTCTTCATTAAGCTTTCTAAATAACCCCTGTAATAAGTTTTAGGTCGATGACCCCCAAATCAGATAACTTTAAAGCATCAAGTTTTAAACTCTTATAAGCTTACTCACTCGAGTCATAAATGATACGAAAAAACGTTTCACAATAAGATTGTTAAAATTGTCCTCATAAGGATCTTTTAAGGTAACTTCACAACAGTTTTTTTTTCCTTTTATGCAGTGATTAGTGCAATACCCCTTAAAAAACACTCATTTTCGAGAATTTACCTATAACTTACGATTTTCACCCAATTTTCATCATATTGGTTTTAGACAGTCCACACAAACTTTAGCATACATGAAATCCACATTTATTTCCAAATTTCCCTATAACAGCTCAATCACCCAAACATTCTAGATTTGGTTTAAGGATATAATAGTGTTTAGGGGTTGTTTGGATTTATCATCTAAGTTCTCTATTTCAACTTATAAACATGGATCAACCTATTCATGTACATTGCTACAATCAATTCGTGTGCATAGATATCTCACGTTCAGCATGAATAAGTAAAAAAAAAAATTTAACTAAAACACATAATATATCCATGATCCATAAACTAACGCATGTCCTTAATAATATACATCATTATCGACAAGGTTATCTAACTTATACAAGTACGCAAAACAAAAATTTAAAAAAATATATTTTTTGTTTTTTTATTATTATTTTATTTTTTAAACATGCACACAAATCACACAAAATAGTAAAAAAAATAAATCCTGACAATTAGATAATTTATAATACACCCCAAACTTAAATTGAACATTATCCCAATGTAAAATTAAAGAAAAGTGAGAAGAACTTTACTGAATTATATGTATTGCCTATGACGTCTTGGTGCTTATGATGTAGGATTTGATAGATGTTTGTCATACTTCTCTCCCAAACTTGAGAATTATCCCATTTTATCCTCGTCAATGTTGGTTTGAGTGTTTCGCGACATCATGTTCTTGAAAAATCAAATGTTAGATATTGAATATATAGAACGGGGTTATTTAGTTCAAACATCTAATAACCAGCTTAATTACTCAAGAGCCTAGGGGAAGACGAGATATGGATTATGATTTCTAAATAAACTGTAAAATAAATTAAAATATCCTATAACTCTAAAACAAAATAAATAAAAAAGAAGAAAGATTGGGTTGCCTACCAAGAAGCGCTTCTTTAACGTCATTAGTTTGACGTATCTGAATTGTCTACGTTGGATCTTCGAGTGGCACGTCCCTCGTGTTTCTAAACTTTATCCTTGGCTTTGTATTCTTCTTCACTGTAGCATGGCCACAAAAATTTGACGGCTTTAACTCTGATATAGCCTTCAAAACCACTTTTGATTTGATAATGTTGGGAGGTTTTAGAGATTCTTTAATGTAGTTCTTCATTCTGTCAAGTGGATCGGCTTTTTGAGCTAAGATGAAATCTACTACTTCATTGGTCCTTGTGTAGCTTTTAATAACAATCTTTGAGTATCTGGTTACCATGTATTGCTCTAAAGGGTCATGGAACAATTTTCTTTTGCAATTTTTACCCTTCATTTCGTCAATTGATTGGACCATATAGTAGGTGTTAACTTTTCTGAGGATTTTTCTGTAGGATATATGCTGAACACGACCTACTCTTCATTAACTCGCAGTGTCAATTTTTCTTCGTGGACATCAATCAAAGCTCTTCCAGTAGCCAGGAAGGGTCAACCAAGAATCAATGGTAGTTTCTCATCCTTTTCCATGTCCAACACCACAAAGTCCATTAGAAAGATGAACTTATCAATTTTCACCAATACGTCTTCGATAATTCCCCATGGGTAGTTATGGATCTATCCGCCAGTTGCAATGAGATGGTAGTCGGTTTCACCTCTCCAAGACCCAGCTTTTTAAACACTGATAGAGGCATCAAGTTGATGCTAGCTCCAAGGTCACACAGTGCTTTATCAAACGCAATACTACCAATAATGCAAGGAATGGTGAAACTGTCCAGATCTTTCAATTTCAAAGGAAGCTTCTTCTGGAGAATGACACCACATTCTTCTATCAGCTTAACGGTTTCAAACTCCTCAGCTTCTTCTTCTTTGACATCACTTCCTTCATAAACTTGGTATAGTTAGGCATTTGGGCTGTAAAAAGAATGTTAATGTGGATTTTCTTGAAAACCTCCAGAAATTTCGCAAACTGCTCATCAATTTTCTTCTTCATAAATCTCTGTAGGAATGGTAGTTGTGTCTTCAAGAAGGATGGATTGTCTGGGAATGAGATTGAGTAAGGCTTAAAATTCTCTTTTGTTGCCTCCGCTACAGTCTTTGCTCTTCAACCAATTTCTCTCCTATGGGAATGGGATCTGATGTAAGCACCAAAGCTTCTTTAGGCTTGCTTTCTTCAACTACACTTCAATTTCTCAATGTAATGGCATTGCAGTGCTCCATTGGGTTAACCTCGGTGTTACTAGGTAATGTTCATTTATGTTGAGACTGTAATGCAGTTGCTATCTGATCAATTTGTACCTCCAAATTCTTCAATGTGACCCCCATGTTGGTAATATGAGTCTCGATGTTGTCAAGTCTAGCCTCGTCCTTGTTGAACCTCGATCTAGTCTCTGAAATGAAAGTTCCCAAAATATCCTTCAATGATGGCTTTCGCTCAGACGCCTGATTATTGAACCCCTGATAGTAGTTGTTTCTAGAGTAGTTCCTTCTTTGGTTGAAGTTCCGATCGTTAACATAATAAACTTGTTCATTCTCTCTTTCTGTCTCTTGGTATGCAGTGGATGCAGCCATAATTTGATTGCCTCTGAGTACCCTGTGATGTCGATGTCACTAATTGAGATGTGAGAGATGACATTTGGGCTGCAAGGGCTATAATAGGATCCACTTTATGATAACCAACTACTTTTCTTACATTTGATCGCTTACTTGGCTATTGACAACTATTAGTAGTTATCCATCCAACAATGAATAAGCCACATCCGGAGGTTTGGACATTAGAGTTCCTCATGCTGCAAAATTCACTATTGTAGAAGAGTTCGATTTGCATCCAACTCTGATAACCATACTGAGGACATTTTCTAAATAGATCTTTGAATCTATCACACGCCTCATAGAATGGTTCAAAATCTACTTGTCTGAACTGACCAATTTCACTCCGCAATTGAGCTGCTTTGGAATGTGGGAAAAATTTTGTGAGAAACTTCTGAGCTAACCCCTCCCAAGTTATGATGGATCAATAAGTCAGTGATTGGAACCAGGTCTTGACTTTATCCCTCAAGGAGAAAGAGAATAGGTAGAGTCTAAGTGCCTCGTCTGTGACTCCACTCATTTTCACCGTATCATAAATCTCCATAAAAGAACACAAATGAGCATTTAGGTCTTCTATTGGAGCTACCCTAAACTGGTTCTGTTGTACCATGTGTATCAATCTCGGCTTCAGCTCGAAATTATTTGCAGCAATAGCTAGGCATGCGCTACCGGAATAGTTATCTTTAACAACTGGTCTGACATAGTCCCCGAATAGCCCGTTGTTGATTATTTTCATTTGCTCTTCCATCTTCCTGTTCTGCCATTACTTCACGCTCGTCCCTCTGTATATCCCTTAGAAAGCTGAACGTGAGTTCTGTTTCAAGATCAACATGTAATAATTCCAGATTCATTGCTCTTCGCATACACATTTAAAATTAACAAATCAAGAAAGTATCAGAGATATAAATAAAATAAATAAAAACAAAATTAAAAACCTAAATTAAAATAAAAGCTAATTGATAATAATATTAGTAAAAATCATATAAAATAATACTCGGCATCAACGCCAAAAACTTGTCACGCGTTTTGTACAGTGTCAAGTTTTGTAATACAATAATGGAGTTTGAGTGTCGAATACACAAGGATTGTTATTTAAATTTCTACTAAATACTATAATCATATAGCCTCTATTTTATCTAGATCAATGGATTTTATAATCAATATTTTTAAATTAATATGGTGACGAATTTAACAAATAAATGCAAGCTAAAAGAATAATCAAGTGAGAAAGCCTAGGGTTATGATTCTACCTAACTAGCAAATATGAATCTCAATTATATAATTATTTCTAATTATTTTTTCAAAGTTTATAAGCAAGAACCCTAATGTAATTTTACTTACTCTCTCGAGTGCCGAGTAAAAACTATTCCTATATTTCAATTCAAATATCTCTATTCCGAATTAAATAATATAGAATTTATCAAGTTCGTGGGTCTTAAATGGAACACGCTTCAATTGAATTATACTTTCTCTCGAAACCTATAATTTCTTAGGTTGTGTTATTCTTATAATTTTTGGAATAGACTAGCATCAAATCATTTAACTATTGGCCAATTAATTGAAAGCATAAAATCATAACACAAATAAACATATGCGGAAACTCTAATAGAGATAACTAAAATTAATCAATCCATGTTCTTAAGTTTTTGGTTACAATCAACCCTAGATAATGAATTTAGCTCATGATGTAATTTATGAAAATACTAAAATTCATATAAAATGACATATGGAAGAGAATAGAAAAATTAGGATATAGATCTTTAATGTCTTCTCTTCTTCTTCTTTGTCTTGTTCTTGAATCTCTTGATATTTTTCCTCATTACCTTCTTGAAGAATTGTGTTAAATTCACCCTTGCCTCTTGAACCGTTATCCCCCATAGAATTAGGTCTTAAATGTTGTATTTATAGTATTTTGAAATTTTGAAATGGTTGGAGTCGTGTTGGACCAAGAAAATAGTCCACAAAACTCAAAAATCCCTTTTTCTTGCCCAACGGTGCCTTAATCGTGGCGCTGCAATGCTTAGTTGCTGTTGAATTTCAGCAACGGTGGCGCTGCGGTGCCACTATGGCGGCACTGCGGCGCCCAATTTCGGATGAAAATTCAGCACTGCATATCCTTCAGTATGTTTATCATAACATTTTCTCTAGATATCCAATCGAGCCAATTCAAAATGCTTTGGAAAGATAACTCTAAGGGCTACAACTTTACTGTAGATATCATTTTCCAATTCAAATGTTTGCTATATCAAAAATGAGTATAAATATGAGACTGGAAATTCGGAGCATAACTTTTTCGGTTGGAAATTGATATGTGATCATACTTTACCTATATTTTATCCCTTTGACTTCTTTCTTTATCCAATTGAATCCTAATACTCTTGAATCTTCATTGTGAGGTCCAACCCAACTTTTGAGTATTTTCACTTTAGTCCCCGAGTTTTGGATCTCTTACAATTTAGCCATCTTCTCCAATTTTGCCAACTTTTGTTTATTTCCTTCATTTTAATCAACATATATCACAATATCAAAATACACATTAAAATTCTCTAAAATTTATAGAAATTAGTTAAATATCAAATTTAGATGATGTCTAAAGTATGAGTNATATACTCATTATAGAGTTAGACAAGTCAGTTTTCCTTTTCCGATTTAAACTCATTTGAAAGCCAATTTGGACATGATTTAGACCTAAATTTCGACACCTATAAATACAAGACGAGGGTTAGCATTCTGGGAATTGCTCTCAAGCCTCTCATATTACATTATATCATAAAATTCATCAAGAATAAGAGTCCAATTGACACGATGTTAATGTTTCATACTTTTCAGCACTCATTGACCACCTTTTTGCATTTTGGGGTCCATTTTCATGGCATGGCATGACATGCCCCGTTGGGATCTATTATGTTCGCCATCAAGACATTTTTTAGCAAACCCTTCATAGGTTCGCTCGACTCTTTTCCAACTTTTAGAGCCTTATTTTTATCCTTAGAACTAACAAAAAAAAAAAAAATAAAAAAAAAAAAAACTTTCCAATTATTCGACAGCATCCGTTTCAGACATCCAATCAGTTATGCAAGGATCGATTGATTCATCGATTCAAGTTTATCCATGGGATTAGTCGTTTTATAGCTATTATGCTTCTCTTATGAGCTCTTATGGCTTCATCTTTCCCATTATTTTCATGAAACTTGTATAGGATTCCCTGATTACGTTTGAAGGTTGCTTTGCCATTATTCGAAAAAACCTTCCATATATTTGATTGAGGAAAATGATTATGTTCGCCTATTTAGCAGACTATCCATGGACTCCATCGTATGCGATTATATATATATATATATATATACACACACATACATACACGTTTGGGGATCCTCCCCTATTTTCACTAATAGAGTGGCCAGTCCGTGAAGAACTTGGTCACCTCTGGTGAAATAGTGAGGCCCCGAAACAAAAATCCAGGGATTATATTTTTGTTTTCGATCAAAAAAATTTCATACAAAATGTTCATTCTGCTTCCATTGTCTAGGAGCGTAAGATGAAAACATTCTCCAGCTATTGTTGCCTAGATAAATACTACCTCATCTCTAGGACCTAGATTTTCACCTTTAGGTTATATAGATTTAATCGAAGAGGTTAGAGATTGTTGATTACCTGTCTTTCTGAAGGTGTCTGATATTGTACATCTCTTGGTTGATTTACTTTTTGGTTCTTTATTTTTGTGCTTAAAGCAGCGTGTTTCACTATTAGCGCTTTCATGCCTTCGGCCATTTTTTGTATGGCCTTTGTCGCTAACTTCTTCTTTTATAGACATCGGCGCTGAGCAAGAGATAGATTCTCTCACAGCCTCGCTGTTGTATCTTATTGTCGCTGCTTTGAGCTTGCACTTGTATTAAATGGACAATCGTCGATCTCATGTTCTAAATTTCCAGTGCCTTTATCTCCTTCAGCTTTTCTTTTACTGACTAATATTTGCAGATTTGAACGATTTTCTAACTTCAGTGAACAAATTTTTTGTTTTCTTTGCTCAGTTTTCCATAGACGGCATCAATTTATTGACGATAAAAATATGATCGACAAATTCCTCTCACCTCACCAAAATTTTCTCTTCCTAAATTCACAAGTTTTGATGCTCAAATTGGAGCAAGAGGGAAAATGATTATTTGCAAGGAAGATATTTGATTTTGCATGCCCCCCTTATTTTAGACAAGAATATTTATAAATTTCCCCGAGCTTTGGGTTATTCTAGAGAATGACATGGGGCGAGAATTTAATGGTGGATTTGTAAGTGATTCCGTTATGTATTCACGTATTATTCATTAGGCTTGGAAGTCATACTTTTCATTTTTACCACCGTGTGTTAAAATAACCGTTTTTACAGTAAAGGAGACTATTTTCTTTTTATCTTTTGTGAGCCTTCTTCGTTTTAGTTGTTGTAAGACAATAGACTTTGCGGTGCTATTTACAATTAAGTCCCTGTTTGATTTGATTAAAACTTAATTTTTAATGAATTTTAATAAAATATAATTTAAAAGTTATAAATTTAATAAAATATAATTAAAAATAAATTCTGAAAAACTAGGGCCAAATTGGGGTAAAAGGCTAAATTCTTGTGGGCTTTTTTCACCGGTTTTGATCGATTTTGGGTAGTACCATTTATGAGAGGTTGAAAAAATCGGTGGTTGCTAGTTTTTTTTTTTTTTTTGCACCAATTTTAGATGGTTTAAAAACCATCAAATTGACGAGTTTAGACATATTTTCTTCTAATTTTACCTTCTATAAGTAATTATTTCAACATATTTTCTTCAAACTAACTTACAAATTATCTATAAGTAAAATATTACTTATGAGTAAAAAAAATCATATAAAAAACTATAAATTGCAAATTTTGCTACAGACGTATATGTAATTTTATATTCTTTTAAAAATAAAAACATTAAAAATAAGTGAATAATAAACTTTCAAGCATGAACTGAACAATTCCAAAAATCCCTACTAAAATCACTTAAAATCAATCCACATATAGATGTTCAAAATCAATATTTTAAATAACGTTCATAATCGATATATCGAAATAAACGTTCAAAATTAATACTTTAAAAAACGTGGGAACTCTCGTCAAACGTTACAAAAATATCAGGGAGGAATTAATTTATTATTTGAATCTAATAAAAATACCGATGAGAATCGAAAAAACGCCCGCCTAACGTGGTCTGTTTCTACCCATACAAATCTCTGCGTCTAAAACCACCACTTACCTCTCCATTTGGCCACACACAGTAACCGTCTCCTCCTCCTTTCTTCGATCGTACGGATTTTTAATACTTACAATAATCTCTGTATATCTACACATCTTTCCTCACCCACATGTAGAGACACAAAAAGACTGTAAACTGCCCTTATTTTGGAGAAATATAAATGGGAGGGGAGAGTACTTCAATGGGTGCGCTGGTGCCTATAGTGAAGTCCGAGCCGGAAAATTCTTCCGGCGAAGCTCAGCCTATGCCTTCGATACCGATGGAGGAGAAGGGGCAGGGGGTAGAAGAGCTGGATAAAGATGTTTTGTGCCCGATATGTATGCAGATCATTAAGGACGCGTTTTTGACGGCGTGTGGGCATAGTTTCTGCTATATGTGCATTGTTACTCATCTTCAGAACAAAAGCAATTGTCCTTGTTGCTCTCACCACCTCACCACCAATCATCTTTTCCCTAACTTTCTCCTCAACAAGGTTTACTTTTTTATGATTCTTTTTTCTCGAATGTTAGGATTTCTCTGTTTTAAATTAAATTTTGCATTTCAATTTTTTTTCTTGTCAACTGGCGATTTCTTCGGGGATACATTTGTTATTTAAACCGTGTATTTACATGTTTTTTTATGTTGGTAGCGTGTCAAAATTTTACTAGAAATTTAAATTAGGCCCCCGTGGAACCCGAGCCCTGCCTCTGCCGATGCTGATAAATTGTCCAGAAAGAGAAACATAAAGTGACTACCGAAGCAAAATCTCATCATACAGATTCACTTGCAAGTGAAACATAGATAGTTGTTGGAAAGACAATACTTCTGCTGTTTTGTTTTGATTTCCGCCAATTGTGGCGAACTAAAACTTTGGGAAATGGCCCCATTTTTGGTTTGTTTGACTGGGGTTAGTTAATTGAGTACTCTTTAATACTCATGTTCAAGGATTATTGTTGGTTGTAAGACTTCACTTTAACATAATGGATGACTAAAGCTCTTTTTGGATGTCAGAATCTTGTAAGGAAAATTTTTTCTAAAGTGGAACTATGGAAAGTAAACATAAGCAAAGAATATAAAGGGAAGAATCATAATTCTCTTCCATGCATGTAATATGGAACTAAACGTTGTTCCTTGATCCATAATTTTGTAGCAACAGGAGGATATGGTTATTGAAATGCCATTATTGTGAGAAAATTTCCGTGGTCGGACTCTTCATTTTTCCTCGTAAAGATAAGGAGAAAATCGTTATTTTCCTTTGGGCATCCTTACTAGTTAATCATTCGTGCTTTTTAAGTGGAAGATGACAACAATCTAAGCTTTGTTCCTAATAAAAATCTTTTGTCATTCCATTCCAATCTAAAGGTACCTCTTGTGAAGATACCAGCGAAATCAAATCTTTTGCAACAGACTTTGCTTTGAAAGAAGAATATTTCACTAGAATAAATGTTATTGTCATAAAAAGTTTCATGGTCAATAAGAGCCGATATACTGATCTCACAAGTATTGTGATCATAATGTAATCTGACATGGGAGGTACACAATTCAAAATTTCAATGATTGAAAGACGAGGAAGTGTATTTGTGGGAGGAGGAACTAACACCATCAATATTACAAACTTATCCAAGACATGGTCAAGTTACACTGCTATTACAATCAAACTCGGGTCATATAGTTAGTCATAAGTGAAAACTGAATGATCGCCAGAGGCTCATTCAGTATGTTTTTCAGATGCCATAATGGTAATTGGATTATATGACTTACAGAAAATGGAGGTGCATTTTCGTTATAATTGCTGAGTTAGTGAGTTTCCTAACTTACCGTTTCAATGCTTCTGAATATTTCTAGTCTTATTACGTAGGACTATTTAATCTTCCACTGAGCTTATGGTGATATATGTCTAAATTCTATAGTTATTGATGAAGACATCTGCTCGTCAAATAGCTAAAACTGCCAACCCTTTGGAACAACTTCGCCACACTATAGAACAGGTCAGATTTATGTCTGTATTGGCACTGTTTCTGATTTCAATTTTGTCCCATCTTTTTTTTGATGAAATTGTCATAATAGTTTATTGCTTGGCACCTTGAAAGTACGAAAGTTTCAATTTTTCATTCATGAAACTAGTCTCTTGTAATATTTAGGATGTTGTGCATGGTAGACGTATATGTGCAGGAGGCGGTGGATTCAAAAACGTGCTGATTTATGCTCTTGAGTACATAATTTCCTAGTAATCCTCATGTTTGCAAACGTACATTGGTTAAAATGGCTTTTAACACTGTTGGAGGCAATAGTTTATTATAGGACGGGTGGTCACAACAGCTGACCCTCCAAGTTTATAGAATTGTATGTTTTCACAAAATGTTAATTTCAAACAGTATCTTCAAGAAATATGATTTTGCCTCCCTGTTAGGATCCTAGCTGCTGATTTCCCAACATCTGTCGTTTCTGCTGTTGTATGGAACTTCCAATGGAATTTAGTAGCATGTAGATGCGAATTTGATTAGTTCTCTGCTGTGGAAAGGAAATTCAGTCAATGAACTAAACTGAGGATTTGTATTTCAACACAGATGAACACTGAAGAACAATTGATTTATTATAGAAGAAATAATGAACTCCAATTAACTACAAATTCCAAGGCTATTAGAGAGGCCCGGTCTCTCCCCCTCAATACAACAGACTTGGTAAAGTCAATGCCTATCTCAGTTCCCTTCCCTCCCATTTATTCACATTTCCTTCCACTACACTTTTACTATTTTACCCCCAACTAACTAACTGCTAATGACCTGGTAACCCTTTCTTCCTTCGTGAATAAGTGAACCGGATTGGGGGCCTATCACTCCCCCAACCATCAAGTAAATAAGAAAATATAGTACTGCCCCATTAGATATTTATCACACCTATGCTGCCACCCAAGCTCCATTCGTAAGAAATGAGGGATTGTTTTCCAATTAATACTTTTTATCGCTAGTGAAGGGATAGTTTTTGGTATTCAAGTCAATTAGGTAGCAAATTTGTTTCCACAAACCAACGACTAGTCCATTGGATTATCTTGAAAACTATTGATCTTCCCTAGTTGGCTTAGTTCATGTGTATAATTTTTTTCTTTTACTATGTGTGCACTAATTTGATATTTAGACAGGGATGTGATGCATCAGTCAAGGAGCTCGAGAGCCTCTTGTCTCTTCTTGCTGAGAAGAAAAGTAAAATGGAGCAGGAAGAAGCTGAGACAAATTTACAGATTCTGTTTGACTTTCTGCAATGTCTAAAAAAGAAAAAGCTTGACGAACTCAATGAGGTTATTGAACTTGATTTTCTTGTTTTCTGGCTTAATCATTTACCATTTTCTACACTAGCTAATGTAATGTTCGTGTTTGGGTAGGTAGAATTTCCATAGGACTAACAGAAGTTTGCGAGAAACACATTTAGAACAGAAGGGAATATGTTTCCCCATTAGCTTAATAGTAGGCTGTATTTATAAGCTTGCAAAGGTTTGTCTTACTGTGTCATATACCTTGGCATAGTTGAAATTCCAAGGTCCTGTTTTGGAAAATCCAAAAAGAAGCGCATTTCTGCGAATCTTGTATTCATCAAGGGTTAAAAGATATCTGCTATTTTGAGATATTACAACACATTCCCTGTTATGATTTTAAATTGTTAACTGACCTATCATAAGTTCATCCTCTCTGTGAAGCCTATTAACCAATTTTTCCGTAACGTTTGTTAATAAATAACGAATTTACCCTCAGCTCAAACAAAACCATGAATTCTTGTAATACTTATTTGAAATTGTGTTTTAAATTGTCATCCAGATTCAAGCTGACCTTCACTACACAAACAAAACCATGATTTCTTCTAGAACTTATTTTAAATTGTGTTTTAAATTGTCATCCAGATTCAAGCTGAACTTCATTACATTAAAGAAGATATTCATGCAGTGGAGAGGCGACGAATAGAGCTGTATCGAGCAAGAGACCGGTATTCTGCAAAATTGAGAATGCTTCCTGATGACCCTACTTTAAAAAATACGTGGCCGTCCCTGATTGATAAACGTAGTGGTGCCATTGTCTCTAGGGCCACTGGAGCACAGGGGCTTTGTCATCTGAGTTCAGGTGCTTCAAAAAACAGTAAAACTGATGCACAAACACCTGCGAGTCATTTAATCCCGAGAACGGATGCTTCTGGTGGATCAGATTCTCAAAACATTACTCAATCAAGAATGGCATTGGCAAGAAAGAGGCGGGTTCATGCACAGGTCAGTGCACCTTCAGTAAAACTCCATCACGTTACATTTCGATAATTTTCAAAAAGACGTATATAGTTGAAGTTATACATGTAGAGGAAAGTCATATTTTTTTCAACTGAGGCACACTATAAGTTTTCATTGCCCCTAATGCAAGTTCTAAGAATACATTACAATTCTAAAGTTTGACGGACTTCAGTTATGTATGCTTCCTTTCAGGCATGCAATTTTTCAGCTCATAATGTTTGTAGTGTTGAATTCATTGGCCCACTTGTTGTAGTTGCCAAGTACTTGTATATTAACAGTCATCGTTGAAAATGTCTATTTGGTTTGGCTCTGTGTGAAAAGTAATTTTATCTTTGTTGACACGTTCACCATAATATGTTATGTTGCAACAGTTTAATGATCTACAAGATTGTTATTTGCAAAAGCGGAAGTATTGGGTGTCACAGGAGCAGCAACAAAGGGATTCACATGGTTTGAATAAGGAAAGTTACAGTGCAGGTCTTGAGGATTTTCAGTCTGTTCTATCCACCTTCACGCGATACAGGTAAGTTATTTTATCTCCCAATAAAATTTAGTATCTCTTGTTAAAATGCAACTCGCAGGCTAAATCTGTTTGGTTGGTCAATTAGTCGTTTGCGGGTCGTTGCGGAACTTAGGCATGGAGATATTTTTCACTCAGCTAATATTGTATCAAGGTATGTTGAGTTTTCTGAATATTGTGCAGACTTTTTCTCAAATTCCACTATTCATTATATTTTGATGAAGCAAGCTCTCAATAGAGAGCAGAATTTTGGACCACACCTTTCAGCACACTTTATGTATCGTAAGCCAATCATTTGAAGAGCATTAAGGATAACTGCAAGTAGTATATGGATAATATTGGAACTTGTGTGTACTTTTTTAGACAATTGCTGATGATGGATGCGAATAAATCACTTATTAAAGCCTGTATGAAAGTCCTAATGTAGCTAAGATTTTTTGTGTTTCATTGGCGACTCCTGGGAATAGCCGGTTTGGGCTTATCTACAAATTAAAATTTATGAGTTTATTTGTTCTTTTCACCAACCAGTTCTAATTTTACAAATATGGGGAGACTAAATACCTCAGAAAAATAAGGATTTATATTTAAGTTTTGGAATTTACATATGATCATTTAATTATAGTGGTGGTCTGGGGGTACGATAGCAGCCACCATCTGAAATCTGGAAAACTTAAGACAAAATGTACCTCTGGGGAGTCTTGAAACCTTGAGGTCTTTCATTTTATCCCTCGTTTGAATCAAATAATGATTATAATCTCTTTCGAATTGTTCTTTTCAGACCTCTCTCTGTCTTATGGAAGGTTTACCCAAATTGTGCCTCAAAATTTCTTTTCACTGTTGCAGTATAGAATTTGACAGAGATGATGAATTATTTGCTACTGCTGGCGTATCACGGCGTATCAAGGTTTTTGAGTTTTCATCGGTTAGTATTTGAAAAATGTTTCAAAACTTGATGAGATGGTGTAGTTTGGCTTTTTTGGAATGGACTTGTTCATACATCGTTTTGACATTTTTATACTGTAGGATGGGACATTTGTTTATAAAATAGGCACGGTTGCTTCAAATTTCATCTAGAAATTGTGTTTAGACTCTATACAAATTATAGATGCCAGTTTTTTATTTATTTACAATAAAATTTGTTTATATACCATTGAATTTTCTTTGGAAATGAAATTCTTAAATGAGGCTTCACTTTAACTTTTCAGGTGCTAACTTTCTTAGCAAGACATTGTATAATGAACATTATCTTCTTAAGATCACTTTTTTGTTTCAAAAGAAAAAGGTTACACGATGATTGGTCTCCAGGTGGTTAACGAACCGGCCAACGTGCAATGTCCTGTTGTGGAAATGTCCACACGATCCAAACTCAGCTGTTTAAGTTGGAACAAGTACACAAAAAATCACATAGCCAGTAGTGACTATGAGGGCATAGTAACTGTTTGGGATGTGACTACACGTCAGGTATTATCTTAGGCCAAGAACTTTTCTGCTTGTTCCCCCTTGGTCCTGCAAAATGTGGGCATGATTAGCTGAACACACTCTCAAAATACATATTTATATCCATTCAGAGTGTGATGGAGTATGAGGAGCATGAAAAACGAGCTTGGAGTGTTGATTTTTCACGTACAGACCCTTCGATGCTTGTATCTGGGAGCGATGATTGCAAGGTGCTTGAATTTTGTTTATATTATTCATGAGGTGCATCGTTTGTTTTGTGAAAATATTATCTGTACTACTTCAGAAAGCCTCTCTCCCATTTTTAGTGAGCAGTTTACATTTTTCGTTTTTCAAATTCAGCAATGATTGTAGTTTGAAAGGAAAATTTGAACGTAGCCGATAGGACCAAGTGTAATATGTCTAGAACATGTTTTCGAGAATCAAGTGGGATGACTTATTTGTTGAACTGTATGGAATCTATTTCTAAACCATTAAAGATTTTCCTTTAAAATGGAACTCATTTGTGAAGTAAATTATCTTGATAAATGAAGATATGTCAGCCTAATATCAAATGTTCACCAGGTCAAAGTTTGGTGTACAAAACAAGAAGCAAGTGTTCTCAATATTGACATGAAAGCCAATATATGTTCTGTCAAATATAATCCCGGATCTGGTATCCACGTGGCTGTAAGTTCATCATTTTTTTTTTTCTGGAATTATTTATTTATTGTCCTATGAGCTTAGTGAAAATAATTCCGAACATACTAGCAAGATAAATTATACACCAGAGGTATAACGCTCGTGTATCTTGTAGGTTGGCTCTGCAGATCATCACATTCATTATTATGACTTGAGAAATACTAGCCAGCCGTTGCATATCTTCAGTGGGCATAGGAAAGCTGTTTCTTATGTAAAATTTTTATCAAATAACGAGCTTGCTTCTGCATCTACCGACAGTACATTGCGCCTCTGGGACGTTAAGGAAAATGTGCCGGTAAGTGATGATCCTTGCAAGGCTATAATTTTTTAATGTTATTCCTATTTTATTAGCAAATATTTTTTCTTCGGTAAGTATAGGAACTGACGCGCATGAATGTTCAATCATCTTTTCCCTTAATCCAGTTTGAGCGTCAAATTTTTTTTTTAATCAAATTAGATATAGGAAGTTAAAAGGACTGAAAGAAAGCTGAATAAATGCCCTTGCTGCTAGTTAGTTTTTTCAATTGGAAGATTGTTGCAGGCTTGTTTAAACTTTTATGCTAATCATGTGGTTCCATTAATTATGGTTTCTCAAGCTCCATTCAGGACTGGGATGATCTTTTTTTCTTGGGGAAGATATATGGTTGTTGTATAAGTAATATTTAATTCATCGAATCACTCTTTGAGAATGTTGAAGTTAATTTGGTATTATTGAATTTCTCCTTCAGCTACGCACATTTAGAGGACATGCGAATGAGAAGAATTTTGTGGGTCTAACTGTAAACAGTGAATATATAGCCTGTGGCAGCGAAACAAATGAAGTATTTGTCTATCACAAGGTATGTTGATTTATGATGGAAAAAGCCATTCTATACTTGAAACTAGGTCATCTCTCGTTGTGGAATGTGATTTTTAATCGAATTTGGGTTTCGTACAGGCTATTTCAAAACCAGCAGCTTGGCATAGATTCAGTTCTGATACCGATGAAGCTGATGAAGACACCGGTTCATACTTCATTAGTGCCGTTTGTTGGAAAAGTGATAGTCCAACTATGTTAACAGCTAACAGTCAAGGCACAATTAAAGTCCTTGTACTTGCTCCTTGATCAATAAAACTAAATATTTGAAAGCTGTGAAAAATTTACTTGCATTACTTCTCTCTTTAGCCTGGAATACCCAGGTTATGGAGTAGCCATTCCTTGTCTCATAATTTGTTGTTATCTTTGAATTTTTTGTATCTGAAACCAAAAGGATGGGCAGAGTCTTGAAAATAAGAAGCTTATGTGGCAGTAGACAAATAAATAGGTTTTAGTTGTAAATTGTACGCCTTTATTCACTTTTGTGAACATTTGAAAATATATGGTTATTTCCTGTGCAAGTACTTGTGTTCATTAGTTTATAGTAATTTTGTCATTGGATTGTAGATCGATCCATTAAATGAAGAATGGACAAAAATAGAAAAGTAAAAGATGTTTTCCTTAATTTATCTTGCATTGAATGTAGGATTCACTTTCTTAGCACTTGGCATCAATCTTTTTTTTCTAATCTCAAGAGCAGCTTATTTGAAACCAGATGGTTTAGATAGAGCTTTCTTCTTTCTTGCTAGATTCAGGGCCCGTTATGTCATGTTCAGTTCCACTATAGGCCAGGCCATGACAAAACTGTGACCTATTTGGCTATTTCCATCCAGTCAGTCATTAGCCGTTCTTTCTTCTTGCTATTTAACTATATTTTCAAAGACGTTTTTCAATAGTGACTCTGCTTTTAATTTTGTTACTTTAAATCGTTTGAAAAATCGACAACTCTATTTGTCATATCATCGAAATTGTAAATTTTTGGAATAGTGGAGACTAGGTCGTAGATGAAATACAATGTTTACAATGATTATTCAGAAAAATTAAAATTGTCAAAGACCGTTAAAAAATAACTTTGAAAATACAATGTCTATCGAGATTTTTAACGGTTATAGTTCATTGAATTGTTTATTAATTTAATATCATATATAATTTTGGGATAATTGCAACTAAGGTCCCAAACGTTTCATGTGCTTGTAGATTTTTTCCTAATCTTTCAATCGTTGTGCTGTCACCCCTAACTTTTCTAACCGTAGCAGAGGCCCCAATAGATGATTTCTATCCAATCTGCCAATCAGTTTTGATCATATTTTATTCAATTTTAAAAGGGTAAAATGGCAACTATCTATTAATCACATTAAATAATTAAATAAAAAAGAAATAATAAAAAAAAAGAAATAAAACCCACCCTACCCCCACCAAACCCCAGACCCTAATCCCCTTATACATATTCTTCAAATTTTCTACAAAAACATATTGCTCAAAGTCATAAATACAACAATTACTTGATAATCGATTCCTATCTAATCCGACTTTAAAAAAATCATAAATCCTGTCTAGTTCTTTATCGGATTCCAAATTCAATCTTTTCTTCTTAATCCAAGTCATCTTCTGTGTAATCAGATGCAAAATTATTTTTATCGGGCTCTCTTATTTCAACTCAATAATTTGTATTATCTCTTATAGATGGTAAGATATTATTGTCAACCTCCTCCTCATCATCAGAACCACCAACCATTCAAAATTGTGCATTATTAGCATCACTTGCTAATAAAATCAGATGAAAATCGAAGGAAAAGGAGGTTTGGGCTCGACGTAAATAGTTTCTAACTCTACAAAAAATTTATTTTGATTTTTGATTTTTTTTTTTTAATGTCATAAACCCTACAGATTGTTATGTATATTGCATGGGTTTAGGTGATTTTGAGTTAATTTGATATTTGTAGGGTTCAATTTGATTTTTTTTTTTTTTTTTTAAATATCAAAACCATATAGATTGCTATATATAATTCATGGATTTGGGCGATTTGAGTTAATTTGATGTTTGTTGGGCTTATTTTTTTTTTTTTTTTTAAGTTATAAAAATGGATCAAGTTTTGCTAGGCTACTTTGACACATTTTTTTAACACAAAATGTGTGCGCATTTTGACGTTCAACCGTACATATACGGTCAACGAAATTGATTGACTGCATTATCACGCGTATACCCCATATGCAAGGTTTTGAAAACGCATTGTATGTGCGGATATATGCGAAGCATATGCGTGCATTTTAGAATACTGCAATTTCAACGTTATAAAAAATCGACATTAAAGATCATACTGCTCAAAAGTACTTCAAGATTACGTTAATATATCATATCTATCGTCGACAACATTGCAATAGTTTCTACATAAGAGTAATTATATTTAACATCATCGATGTTAAAACATTAATCTATATGATATTAATGTGGCATTAAATGATAATTACAATTAAATAAATCACTTAATTCTACATTTCATTGAATCTATCACATAATACCATTTAAGCGGTGTTATAGCACCATTGGTGCTAGACATTATTATTCTTCTAACTAAATGACAACATTAATTTCAAGAAAGAATCTATATCATAAAAAGCAAAAATTATTACAGTTACATTTAGATCTTCATAGTTGCTCTATTTGAGTCTTCATGTTCTGAAAATGCTGGAAGATTTTCTCATTAGCAAACTAGTATCAAATGAATCCGAATTTTTTTTCGATATCCTGTTCTTGTTTCAAGTTTTAAATTACATAAGTTTATCTTCCCATAGCTTTGTTTAGTCTTCAAAGTTGAAAGTTCAAACTTTAGAGCTTTTCCTCTTTCTTGTTTTATAGTTTACAAGATATTTGAGAATGAGCAAAAAGAAGAGTACAATGGAAGCCTTGGAAGGTGAAAAGTTGGGGTGGGGAAAAGTGGTACAAGTACTTCAAAGTTTTATCATTGCCAAAATATATACTAAATTATCCTTAGGTCCTTCAATTTTGTGGACAAAATCATGTAAATAAAATTTATTTAGTTTGTTGTGATAGTTCAAAAATAACTAATCAAGAGGGGGTGATTTGGTTTTTAAGAACTTTTTTGAAAAATAGACTTGAGTCAATTTAAATCAAGTAATGATGGTAAGCAAATAAAAGCAAGTAGATATATCAAATAATACATATAAATGAAATAGCAATAAGTAAAATGGCAGAGAGAATGCAAACTATATAATTGTGGATGTCTGATTCAAAGTAATAATTTACGTCCTCCATTACCAAGCTCTCCAACACGATCAAAGTCTTTTCACTATATTAATTAACTTATGGTTCAATCCAATCATTTACAATGCTTTTGATGACTTACAAACAAGGAGCGCCGATCTTTATATAATATTGAGCTTTACGAGACATCAATATGACCCACAAATATAAAGAGGAATGATTTTACAATTTAAAACTTCACTCATAACAAATAATATACACAAATTAAATATAAAGAGAGAAATATGCTAACATTTAAATTAATAGCAATGAATGAATCTCAAGTATTAGATGTGAAAACTTTAATGAAAAAGTTGACTTTCAAAAATTGTTTCAATCAATCAAAAGTTTTCAAAGTAAATATTTGAAGAATTGAATAAGATGTAAACTCAAAGCGTTTTGCTCAAATATTTCACACTTCAATGCTCTTAAAAAATTTTGTAATGAATGCAAGAAGTAGATATATTTATAGAGTTCAAAACGACAAAAAATTTGTAAGTTCGGATGACTCGTTCGGTTGACCATCACTTGTCCGGATGACCAATATAATTGTTTGTACCGTAAAATTCAGAGGTCGAAACTGTCAAATTTCAGGCCGTTGAAAACTTCATGTCGACCACCTTCTCCAACTGATCAACCACCCGGTAGTTTCGACCTTTTTAATTTTTGATCCCAATTGATTCGATTCGAAGGTTTTGAAAGACAAGGGACTTTTGGAAAAATAATTTTAACTATCTTTTAAAGATAAAAGATATTTTTCAATTTCAAATATCATTTTAAAAGTCATTTTTTATTTGATCAAAATATCGCATTAGAATGACTTTTAATGCACAAAATTATTTTTAATGCATAGAAGGGATTTTGAGTTTAAGCATTCATTGTCAAATATCAAAGTGTTAGTACATTTACACTTTATCTAAAAATCATATTTTTGATATTGCTTCGAAGTTTGGCTCTTAAGTTATTGCGTGTATGATTTTGATCTTGACATCCTTCATGAGTTCAATTTGTGATGATAACTCTTGATCTTTTGAAGACTATCGATCAATTTTCCATCTTATACTTTGAAAAACTATAATCACTTGAATTTAACTTGTTAATAAACAAAATTAATGTTCGCTAAAATCTATGCCGCAAACGCACGGGTCGAGAACAACTAGTAAAAGTGGACCTTTAGAGTCCAAGTCAATCCCTCAGAGAGTGTGGAATTCAATTTGAAGTTTTTCCATCTCAATTTAACGAAAGTACACACACAGATTTAAAAATAATTTAAAATCCCTAAAAATTACAATTTAGTCTAAAAACTGATAAAATAACAGATAAAAAGTAAAAAGGTTT
>CAIGRM010084543.1:0-14100 GCA_903798335.1 Fraxinus albicans | reverse complement strand
TTTTGAATTTGTTTGACTAATTTTATGAAAATATTTTTTTAAGTTAAAAAGAACATTTA
Source organism: Fraxinus albicans (assembly GCA_903798335.1). Lineage (NCBI taxonomy): Eukaryota > Viridiplantae > Streptophyta > Magnoliopsida > Lamiales > Oleaceae > Fraxinus > Fraxinus albicans. The sequence goes on along the minus strand of CAIGRM010084543.1, from coordinate 14,041 downwards.
AAGGAAGTTGATTCATATTAAGACTTGGTTTCCATCTTAAAAGTCAACCTTACTAAGATGGATAACATAAGCTTTTATAAATTGGTCTACCCACGAGATAGTGGCTCATTTGAGGTTTGAGTTTTATGGGCTCTGATACAATAATAAAATTTGTGGTTTCATCTTAAAATATCAACCTTATTAAAAAGAGTAGTACAACTCCTTATAATTTGATCTATATTTTCATCTTTAGTCGATGTGAGATTTTATCCCTTAATAATCTAGTGTGATTTCTTCTAAAAACACTTTCGGATTAAAAAGCTCTTTTAGAAATTAGTTTCTAAACAAAAATTAGAATATTTTTGTCAAGAAACTCCTCTACGTGAAATAAAAACAGAAGTCGTGTCGAGCGCGTCCTTGATAAAAGCTTGGAAGAAAAGACAAATTTGACATTTTTATTTATGAGATTCACAATTTTTTAATTACACATTTCATCAACTTTTATCAAAATCTATTAAAATTTTAAATTAAATTCCCACCAAATATGGAAATTTTTTTTTATCTATTATGACTCAAAAATGTCTACCATGAATTTTTATGTGAAAAAAGAGAACAATTTAAGGGTTTTCGTGATTTTAAATTTTGCTATCACACATACAACAACAATTTAATTCTTTTTAGGAATTTGATGTCAATAAATTTAATAGTGATTGCATTTGTCAAGGTGGCGTGGATTAGGGTGGGTGCATGCGTTTGGTCGGTGAAAATGAAATTTTTTTTAAATTTTTTTTTTTTTATGTATTAATATGTATTTAATTGTTTTAAGTATAAAGTAAAACATAGGAGACAAAAAATGCAAATCCCCACGCCCCACCAAAAAAAAAATGAGGAGGGAAGAAGGAGGAGGAGAAACCCTCTAGTTCTAGGTTTGGCTCAATGGTAATTAATTATTGTCGGTTCTTAATTTGAAATTGTTATAGATAGGGGCCTTAACAATGCTCAAGTGGAAAATGTTATTGTCTATACCTAGATGGGGATGAGTGACCTGACCTAGCCCTCAAAATTCAAATCAACCATATTTATCATGAAATGGTTCAATAATAATGAGATGGGCGTAGTATTTGCACTATTTCATCCTCCATTCTATCTAGGATTAGGAAAATGATATCCGCTATAGGAGAGTTTCACATTTGGTCCTTGTTTGGATTGACTTAATTTGTAAGTAAATAAATAAAAAAGAGTTCTGAAGATTTCGTAGATTCTACCGAATGTATGGATAACAATTTTTAGTCATGAATCCTACAATGTATAGTTAATATTAAAGTTTGACCAACTTAAATTATACGTTGAGGCAATCCAAACACGCACCATTGATGACATCCCATGGTGTGATACTCCACGGCATTCAATAGTCCCTAAAGTCAAAGGTTTAGAAAGCTTGTATTGTGGTTTAAGAGTAGATTTTATATTAGATTTCAATGGATTTGACAAGATTATAAAAGAAATAAATGACATAATATTTTGTAATCGTCCACGTCCGATCTAGCATACTGAATATACTACGAGAATGTGTTTGATTGTATTTGTTTTTCATGAAAAATGTCAATTTTTTACTCAAATTCCTACATTGAAATGTTTGATTGTTATTTTTTTCCATGAAAAATATTTTCCAGCATTTGAAAATATGCCTAATTTTCCTTTTTTCAAGGAAAATATTTTTTTTTTCTAGAATATATTTTTTATATCAATTAAACACACTTTAAAAGTAATTGAATATTTAATCCAAGAGGTTTCCTACACTTGATTTTGAGGGGAGAACAAATTGACGAGCCAATCAACACAAGCTACAAATGACGCAAACCTGAATCAATCAGAAAGGAACAAAGGGGAAAAGAAAAAAAGTTTCCCCTTTCGTGGCTGTCAAGAATTCTCCAAACCACACGATTTTTAGAATAATTTGATGTTGAGAGCTTGAGAAATCTTATGTCGAGCTGGCCGCCCTATCATTGTAGGGACTTGTGAACGAAGTGAACAAGTGATTCTATAATGATTTCCTGTGGGAGCTTTGAGCGAGGGTGTGAGGCTGAGGGTTGCTTTTTATTACATTACGTCGCGTCGAGTCAAAGGTTGTTTCCTCACTTGTGATGTGAAGCCGTTTTCAATTTCCAATTTTTTTGTGTTTAAACACAAATACTAATTGCAATTCAACATTATTCATTCAATGATTTGCCAAAAAAGCAATTATAAAAAAAAAAAAAAAAGGGTGATTTTTACAATTATAATCAAACATGGGAGCTGCTTCTGAATGAACCAAGGGCTTTAACTGCTCCTGCTCTCAAAATAAACTGGTGGTAGAAGGCTGCAATGGCTGCACCAATGAAGGGTCCCAGCCAGAAGATCCACTGAAGGAGACAAAAGTATAGTTAAATTATTACTTGTGATTTTGGGGGTGGGTGTGGTTTCAATATAAATGTGAGAATGTGACTCATATTTTTTCATATCTCGTCTAGAACCTGATGGGTTGAGGTAGATTGACGTTGAACTTGAAATTGAATCATATCTTATGACATGAATCCTACTAAACATTGAATCGGGGCTCTTCGAGTAGAAATAGCAGTAAAGTGAATGAAATGGTGCAACGCGATTCATATAGTCAACTCTAATTCATAATTAAAATGCTAACCTGGTCATCCCAAGCCTTTTTCTGGTTGTAGATTACTGCAGCCCCAAAACTCCTAGCTGGGTTGATGCCAGTACCAGTGATTGGGATGGTCGCCAAGTGAACCATGAAAACTGCAAATCCAATTGGGAGAGGTGCCAAAACCTAAGATTCAAATAGAGTCATTATCAAATCGTTTCGTATAGACAAAACAACTGAATTCAAGTCGAGCTCAAACTCAAGTAAAGTGTATTTCAAATTCAAGCAAAAGTCAACTTTTAACTAATTTTTTTACTTATGCTCATCGCTAGTCGGTTATTTCTTTGTTTTCAAAAAATTCTAGTTATTTCTTAGATCTAATTTTTTCAATACTTATCACTTATAAGTAAATTTTATAACTTAACCAAACATGCACTTCTCAAAAGAAAAAATATGTGTGAACTTACTGGGACATGGGAATCCCTGGCACTTCTTTTGGGATCAGTGGCTGAGAAAACTGTGTAAACAAGAACGAATGTTCCAATGATCTCGGCCGACAATCCGACGCGGTTGCTGTAGCCGTCTACGAGTTCATTGGCGCCGCCGCCGTACTTCTTGTAATAGGATTTCTGGAATGCCTTCACCAGCCCGACACCACAAATGGCCCCCAAACACTGAGCCACCATATACGTAATGGCTCTGATCATCGACACCTTCCGGGCCAAGAAAAGCCCGAATGTCACTGCTGGATTAATGTGTCCCCCTGCACATGATGATATGCCATTTAATCATAAACTTGTACTCTTATTTATAATTTTATATAAAACAAAACTCACCGGAAATTCCAGCAGTGCAGTAGACAAGAACGAAGATCATGCCACCAAAGGCCCATGCAATACCAAGAATTCCAACGCCACCGCACTGATCCCCGCTGTGGCCGGCGTTGGTACCAGTCTGGCTCTTGTACCCTATCACAGTCAAAACCGTAATGTAAAGGAAGAGCAAGGTGGCTATAAACTCAGCTATAACAGCTCTGTAAAACGACCACTTTGAAAGCTCCTCCGCATCAATCAGCGGCGCCGGTGGTGGATCGTGGTAGTCTTTGGCCGTGAATGATCCATGCTCCGCCACTCCAACATATTTTACCATACTTAAGAATTACAAAAAGAAATATGTATATATTTGTTTCTTGTATATGAGATGTTAGCATGTAATTTTGGGGTGTATATATATATATAGTGGGGTGGGTTGATTAGGGTGCGAATTAGCCGTCCATGGCATCACTACTTCGCTTTCACCGACCCAACAGACACAGCCCCACCACCTTCCACCATTTTCTTCCTTTCATTAACGGCTACTTTCGTCCAATACATTCAAGTCTACACGAGCTAACGTTGGGGTGGGGGGAAATATATATATATATTAATTGCAAAACAAGACCAAAAGCAATTATTTAAGAATACAAGTTGTTTATAGAATTAATTGGATTGGTAGTTGCCAATTCAAAACATGGTTGAATTTTGCAATTTGATGAGTTTTTTGGCTACGAATTAAAACCTTAGTTGAATAAAAACGGATAAATAGAAATTTAGTCGTCGGTTCGTTAGATAGTGATGAAATTTAGTTGTCAGTTTGATAGATGGTGATGAAATTGAACTAGATCAAAATTGACATGTTCGAATTTATTTTCTTCAGATTCTTATTACGTTTTTTTTTTTTAAATAATTATCGTGTTAATTTCCTTTTGTACGTTCATTCTTTGAGCTTCAAGTGACAATTATGATTATTGGAATAGTACTAAAATTCGATTATGTAATATAGATTCGAGAACCAAATAAAAAAAATTCATTGACTTAAATTTTTATTTTTGTTTTCGAAGAGTGGGTGATGTAAGTTTTTTAAATATTCATAAAATAACAGAATGGACCATTTCAACACATTTTCGTAAATAACGGCCTGCCTCATGAGGGGCTAATTAAAACAAAAAAAAAAAAAAATTATATTATATTTAGAATTACAAATTTAACAGAATAATTTTCACAAACTAGCTGAGGAAATATCGCCAACTCTTTTCCTGCATCTAATATTTGATATAAACTTCATATCAAAGGCACCAAATATTGTCCAATAAAGTTGGGGCATTGCATTTGATCTTCTTGATTCAAGAGCCAAAAGGAATATTTTAGAAAAAAAAATTAGAGTTGGGCTACCTCGCTTTATGCATGATGAGCTTTTGTCAGTTACGGATTAAAATTCAGATTTTAATTTAAATCTAAATTAATAATTAATTTTAACTACATATATTATAAGTCTCACAATTTTCCAGATACACATTTCATCAATATTTATCAAAATTTATTAAAATTTTGATTTTAATTTCCATCAAACATGGGCTAAAGATGTTGTTTGTATCCTTAACCTTTAAAAGTGAGACTTTTTAAGTATGTGAATTTAGATCTCACATGGCGGTCAATGTGAATGTTAAAATCCCATGCGAATTTTACTTGGCTTAAAAAAAATTGATCACTTGACTTCCAACTTTAATTCATTCAAAAATTGGTCTAATGTAATGTCTATATTGATTATTTCTTTCACATAGAAAACTGAATCACATGTTTACATAGATTGGGACACGAAACCTTAGAGGCTATTCTCTTCGTGTTTCAATTTTTAATTTTGAATTCATTTTAAGTTTTGTGTTTTAAATGTCCATTTTGATATTACTAAAAACAAGTTCTTTTTGTCATGTATAAAATTTGTTTTCAAAAATAAAAAAATGAATTTTTGACTTGATTTCAACTGAAAACAGTCAAAACGACTTTTTTGAAGTTTTCTATTTTCTTTTTAAATTTTAAACTCATTTTTGAACATTCGTTTCAAAAATAGATAAGTAAACGTGTTTTCAGTGTTTTCGAAAATTGAAAACAGAAAATAGTCTGAAAACAGTAAAAAGAACGTGCCCTTACTTTTCAAGGTTATAGACCCAAAACCACACCACGAAATGTTTGGGAGTATTGGCAACTACGTTTTGTTTTGTGGGGAAGAGATTAGAGAAGATTCAATCAATTAAAAACTCATGAATTAAGTACTAATCAAATTAGAAGTGGTTATGCACGTATATATCATTGGGTGCAAACCAAGGAGGCCTGAAAAATTCATTTTCAACTGCTACAAATGTGTCCAGTCAGGACATTTCATATCCCCTATACTAAAATTTAGATACAAGATCATCATCCATCGTCCAACCCAGAAACAGAAACGGAATAACCGGGCGTGTCCAGAAGTAGGAAAAGAGAATGGAATCGGGGTAGAACGAGGACAAAAAAAACTGAAAAGAATGACAAAAGAGTGAAAAAAAAAATAAACAAAATGAGAGAATTCGAATAAAAAGCAGGGCGTGATTCGGGGATTCAACTTTGTTTTTTTTTCATTTCTCAGAAAACATGACAGCAAGATACTGAAACCATCGGCTGAAAGAGAAGGAAAATGTATGTGCTCATGCCATCCTCGTCCCCTGTTCATCCATCCTAGTAACACTTTGTGAAAATCGAGGATTTGGGGATCAAAAAGTCTTCGATTACTTGTCTGGTGTAATCTTGTCTGACGCTCTATCAGTGTTCACCTTCGCATTCTTGGAGTTGAAGAGGCCGAGCTCAGCCTTTGCACTGGCATTGTATCAGGGTTATATTTCTGGGACGTAAGATAAGTTAGTGCTGTAACTACGTCAGCTATGAGGGGCCGCATGTTCGGCTGCTCCTGAACACACATTGCAGCAACAGCAAGAGCCTGATATAAGCCCCGAGCTGGGTACTGACCTTGAAGCATTGGATCAGCCATTTGAGAGAACTTCCCACGATCCCTGAACAAGGGCTGAGCCTGCAACATTTGTTAGGATTAAGTCCTAAATCCCGATCCCGAGAGCAATTATGAATGAAATGAAAAACAAAATCGTATACAGAAAAACATGTAGATTTATAGTGGTTCACTCTAACTACGAAATTTAATCTACTTGCATATGCAAATTTTTCACTTCAGTGAAGAAGATTGCAAGGTCCTATCCTCATAGCACTATATTATGACCTGATAAACAGTTCTGCAGTCAAGGGGATAAGTGATTATTAAAATTAGGCTCCGCACGATACGTCAACATTAAAATGACATTTGAAGAAAATCCACATTAAGTTGGCATTTATAACAGAATACAATTTTCAGAAAATACATCATTCTTCCCACCAGAACTGAAAATTGTCTATTGTTAACATTGCTGAAGTGATATGAATTATCAGGACTATAAACACTAATGCAGGATTTATTTACCAAAACTGGGAAATGCATCAAGAACATTAACCTTGGCAAGGAGCCATTTTCATAAGTTAAAATCGAGAGTGTTAAAACTTGTGATCCGAATTGCATAGTTCCACAATCCGATATCATGGAATCAATCAAGATAACATCTAAGGATTTTAAATATGAAGAATTACACTACAATCATAAAGGATCAGGAACATGCTGCATCTTCTGTACGTATAGGAAGATGCTAATTTTCTCCCATGGAAATTTCGAAATTTGAGCTATGACAGCTAATAGCCCGCTTGAATGTCGTTAGTGTAAAGGAAATAGTACCTACTTAGGTTAGACGCCTTTGCTCATGAGATAAGTCAGCTGATGGAAATGTAATATAAACATTCCAGTAAATTCACCAAATTGACTATTTGCTTTACACTAACGACATTCAAGCGGACTATTAGCTGTCATAGCTCAAATTCCGGAATTTCCATGGGAGAAAACTAGCATCTTCCTATACGGATATTCTGCGCTTAAGGTGGAATCTGGATAGCAAAGATCAGTATCAAGTGCCGAAACACTCGCATAACCACAAAACCTGTTGAAGTTGCTCACTGTGGCCTATTGAAACGAATGTCTTTCATGTTCCGAACTAAGCCCTAATCCTTAATTTCAAGAGAAATAGTAATCACAAAAGGAGCAAAGCACAAACAAATTTATAGTGGTACACCCTAGATGTGAGACCTAACTCTACTTGCCTGTAGGTTTTCACCATAATCAATAAGTACAGAAGTTTCTCCTCACACTCGCTTAGACGCATGAAACGGCATCCCTAAAGACCCTTCACATATTTAGACATATTAGGATGACTTAGCACGTGTGTATGGAATGCCCAATATTAGGATGATCATCAGTCGAGGGATGAGTGTACAATGTGATTGAATCCCACATAGTCCAGCCATTCATCACTAGTGATATTGCATGTGCATCACTACAATTATTTACTCAAAAGAATAAATTCACATCCAATTATCACCACAGAACGAAGGTTGATGCAATAGACCAAGGATCCTGGTCAGCTAATAAATAAAACAAGTTCCTACTACATCATAGTTCATGTAGCTATACAAGTTACAGAAGATCATATAAACTCATAAAACAGATATTAAAAGCAAGGATCTTAAGTAACAGATATATAAGAATCTCTTACCCATGCAACCAGATTGTGCTCCTCAGCAGCTCTTGAATTATCAATTGCCTTCCTTCCAGTGATGATCTCCATAAGAACGACTCCAAAACTATATACATCTGATTTCAATGTAAGTTGTCCTGTCATTGCATATTCTGGTGCACAATATCCATACGTTCCCATTACTCTCGTGGATACATGAGTATTGTCCCCAACAGGACCCAATTTGGCTAACCCAAAATCAGATAGTTTGGGGTGATATGCTTCGTCAAGTAAAATGTTTGAGCATTTTAGATCTCGATAAATAACAGGAGGATTAGATTTATCGTGTAAATACTCCAAGCCCTTTGCAGCACCAGCTGCTATTTTCATTCTCGTATTCCAATCAAGATGTCTCTTATCAGGAGGAAGATCTGACACGTTCAAACATGAAATACCAGACACTAGTAAAATTTAAATTGAACGAGTAAGCTTAAAGCATGTGAAATTTAAACGATTACCATCTTTTATTTTATTTACAGCTAGCTTTCAACATACATGTGCAAGTTGATTGTGCAGTAAGGTGCTTTGGACACGTTCAAGTAAAGGTGCAATACATTTTGGTATGAAAATTGAGTATTGTACAATCTGTACCATGTAGATGATCTTCCAATGATCGTAATGGCATATACTCATACACCAAAAGTCTTTGATCTCCATCGGCACAGTATCCAATCAAGTTGACCAAGTTTGGGTGATGAAGTAGGCTTAGCATCAAAACCTCAACAAGAAATTCTCTGCTTCCTTGCAAACCATTTCTATCAAGTTGCTTGATAGCCACAATCTACATAAAACAGAAAACAGGGTACATAGTTTACCACTAAGATACGTGGCTGATTTTGAATACAAAATTTCAATAATAGATTTGCCTCCTTTCTGACAACTAAGCCACCATGGTATAAATATGCCTCCTCTCTAACAACTAAGCTAACATGGTATCGTGGTAGTCAAATATTCTAAGTTTGAGTCTCGTTGCCATCTATGATGAAAATTGTGCACATATTATGTTTTTGATGAAAACATCCATCCGCCTTGCACGTGCAGATTGTGTTCAAGATAATCTAAATTTGACTCCATCTATTAGCTTAAACTTCTAGATGGGGCAATTTAATCATTGAAAAATCCATTTTTGTCACTAGGCTACAAACATGGAGACTCAGACTCTTATTGAAACTATCAAAGTAAATTTCAATAGGAAAAAAAATAACTATGAGAAACTAACTATGAACCTCCATTTGTCAATATTTATAAATAATTTATAAATAGTCAAACTTTATTTTCAACCATAAATTCCAATATACCTATAAGTACTATCCACTTATGTACCATTTATTTCTATCCATTTATAAATTAACTAACTGCTTCTACTCTTCACGTTCTATCTAATAAAAAATTCATATCATATTTTAAACCAAATTAGATCTTTTTAGTACTCCTTTCTATAAAGAAAGATTAAGAAAAAACCAGGAATCCAGATATTTCTATCAAACTTGAATGCTAAAATGTTTGCCCTAAAAAACAGTTTGAAAATTCACAGACAAACCAAGGCTGGAGTGTATATATAATGTAGACAAAAGGCTAAAAAAATCGCAACCTCCGACACAGCATTTTGTGAAGAGAAAGAGATGCCCTTGCTTTTGATGGGCATAAGAGAGTGTTCAGAGTTCAAAAGAAAAGACTGATTTTCTAAATACTCTCCTTTTGCAGATAATAAACGTAACCATAAAAAAAAAAATTCTGTTCCACGGAATCTTTTATACAATATACAATTGAGGAGGAAAACGATCTAATATATATACAGGAGACACACTGATGCTCCGTTTATCAAGATCTCTTCACCTGTGGAGGGGTAAAAGAAAAGAACATAACACAAGAGCAGGGGCAGTGGGAAAAAGAGCCACCAGTCCACAACTTAAGAAAATCAATTATTTCATGATAAGCTTTCTCAATGAAGCTGTTAAGGAACTCAAAATCATGTCCAAGTGTCTAAGTGGTCGGGGAAATAAACCTTATTGTTACTCTCTAGACGTCCTTTGTAAACTCTACCAAATCCTCCTTCACCTAAGAGACAATCTGCCCTAAAGTTCTTGGTTGCAGTAGCTAATTCACGAAATGTAAATGTGTGTGCAGCAATATGACCAAGGCCTCCATCTTTAGAAGCTTCCGATTTTACATCGAGTGACGGGTTAAACTTTAATTTTTCTGCAACAAGAAAACAGAATGAGTTTTGTATAGAATATCTGGGATGACAAAGATGAATAATGGCATAAGATAGTAAAAGCAAGCAATAGCCCAAGATAGTTTTCTAGCAACAGCTAAGAGCAGGCATACATGCTCTGGAAGCAAACAAAAAAATAAAAATAAAAATAAAAATAAAAAAGACTGGTTGAATTCCTCTAAAACATCAGTCAATAAAAATCATCTCACAGAATGTGTGACATTTTAATGCACCTCACAAGGCCATCATTGAACTTAGATAATAAGACAGGATTCCAACATTTAAAATTCAAACACAATTAACATAACTTGATTTTTTTCTCGAGTGTTGGACTATGTGGTGCCTAATTGTGCTATACACTTTATCTATTGACGTAATATCCTTCTTCATTGGAGTGAAAAAAATATGGTTGCAAGTGAACTTAGATTTGACATTGAGGATGAATCGCTAAAGATGTGTCTTTTTGTATTTATTATTTTGCTTTCTTTATTGTTGCTTAGGGATTAAATTCATGAAACAAGTGATGCCAACAAAAATATGAAAATCCGTCATCCTAATAGAATTTTGAGTTGCTTTTCAGAGTATCCATACAAGACACCTTACATCATGCAAAAACTTTAAAAAAGGATGAATAGGACAAAAGAAACTTGACAGAATCATCCAACGCCTCTTTGACCACTGGTACTTTCACTTTGTAATTTCATCAGTCACGAAACATGAAAAAAAATATAAGAAGAAGAAGAAGAATATTCTCCCAATCCTATACAGTCTTCTTAGGCAATTCAAGACAGCTGACCTAAGCTAATTGGATAAGATACGAGACATAAACAGTTTATAAAAAAGGCTAAACGTGATTTGACTCTATAACTGGACAGTCGAAGTTTTATGATCATTTTAAAATCATTCAATCATATAAAACAAACATATATCCATTACAAGAGAATAGCGTCTACACCTTAGGAACTTTCCACGGTTAAACCATTGGAAAACTAGGAAGCAGAGAAAGTACACCATCAAAATTTAAAACTTGAACAGGATTTGCCAAAAATCTAAGCTAATATCAGTTCAATTTGAATTCAATCACATGATATTCATACTGTAAAATACAGCCTAAAGTTGTAAATACACCGTTAATATATAACCTTAATTCACAATCACTAATTTTAACCAACCAAACCCATACATCAAGAAACCGGATATGCTAATCCTTCTATTGTGCATTTCCCAAGTCATAACTCGAAAAGATTCAAGCCCACAAAGTTTTAATCTTTATATAATTATTAGAAACCACGTAAAGGCTGCACTAGTATAGTCTAAAATTTCTTCAAGAGAAATTCCAACAAAATATCAAACCCAATTAAGTTTTATCACAAAAACAATCCAATCATGAGTGCAGGTGGAATATTTTCCCTCAATTTCATAACATGAAAATGGAAAAAGAAATTAAGAGAAGAAGAAAATGAATTAAAGTTGTTGTGACCAGGATAAAAATTAAAACTTTGCGAGCTTACAATGTCTTTAAAATTCAATAGAATTTTCTGCTTTTACAAGTACCTTTTGATGGGATCTGATCAACGGACTTCTTGTTCAGTTGTTTCTTTTCTTTCTTCCTTGATTTTCCAGAGCACGACAAACAACCCATGTTGATTGTTATCTTTTACTGTCTCTCTATTGTGTTTGTGTTCGAGTGTTTCACAGAGCAGCGAAACTGGTATAAGAAGGATAGAAGAAGGGAATGAGAGTGAAGGAAACGCGATTTCCAGACAAGAGAGTGAAGGTAAATTCAGATGGCCATCTCCATCTCAATTCTGTTCGTTACAAGTAATGAAAAGGTCAACGAGTGACGGAGAGATCAGTGATTCCTCCCTCACTTTCAAAATTTACCCATTCATCTCCTTCTCAATTCTGTTCGTTACAAGAAAAATTGTATAAAAATCTAGGTGACAATAAAGGTTATTAAAATTTTAAAATTAATTAAGGGCTCGTTGACCCTATTTTTTGTAAAAATAAAAAATAAAAAATAAAAAAAATGCATTTTTGTATAGCTAAAATTTTATTTAGTGCACCACAATTTTTAGTATTTTTCTCATTTACTTAAATAGTTTTAAGTAAAATTACATAATTAGCCTAAAATAAATTATTGTTACATAACAAACAAAAATTTTAGGGCATGTTTTCTTTACTATTTTCAAGTCGTTTTCTGTTTTTCGATTTTACAAAATAGTGAAAATGCGTTCTCTTTTCCATTTTCGAAAACGTATTTATTGAAAATATGTTCTAATTGTGGTGTGATTATAATATAGTGTAGTAATTAAATTTTGTAGTGGTAATAGAATTACCCATTTTTGAATAATGTATTGATAGGAAATGTGTAGTTAAAAAATAAGAAAAAGCTTTGAAAAAGTTTATATGATTTTCATAATTTTTGGATTGATTTTCGTAAATCACTTTTGCTCACTCTATTTTTCTCGTTTTTTCTTCTATAAAATCCTTTTTTTTTTTATTGTTAAGTTTGTTTAGATAATTTTCGTGATTTTTTATTCTACGAAATTTGCATAAAAATGATAAAATCGTTCGCTCACTCTATTTTCTTTAATTTTTTTCTTCCACGGGTTCTATCAACTAATAATAATTATTATTTTTTAATTATTTTACTTAATATTGTATATCAATTTTATTTTCCTTATTTTTAATATATTTTAATTTATTCATTTTGTTCGTTGTTTATACTATGAATTGGTTTGATTTTTATTTTTTATTTTTTTTTTACAAATTCCTTCACCTTAATGTCTTATTCTACATTATTTATTTATTTATTTTCTTTTTCAATGATAAAATAAATCTTGATTTGCTACTTGGCGTGATGGAGAATTAGATAGCAATATAGAGCAGTCTCGAGAAGAACCCCCTGACGAGGACAACGATTTTTTGCAAAATTGTAGAATAAATATCGCGAAAATCATAGACAAACCAAATATTAAAAAAAAAGGTTGAAAAAAAATAAGAAAGTTGAAAAATAATTTGCAAAAATCAATCCAAAAGCATGAAATTTTATGTGAATCAAACCATATAAAAATGGAATTGAGGTGGATGAATAACATTTGAGTGAGAAACCAATAACCTTTTATTTTTAAGAATGCTAGTGGTCACTCATTCAATTTCAAATCTTAACTATGTTGATTGTCATATAGGATTTTTATTCACCACGTGGATATTTTTTTTCAAGCGGATGAATGGAATAGAGATGGAACATGGGTAATGTTATATAAAATTGAGTAAGCAATCAACAGATTTTTTTATTTTTTTTGAGTGGGAAAGTAATAATCAAAGATAAAATGTTGGTGATTATTATTTTAACTAACTCGTACATACAACCTCTTTTCCTCGAGGCCAATTCTACGTGATTGCACCCCCTTGTGTTCAAACCCTAGATGTTTTTAATACCACTTTTCGTTGAAATATGTGATTAAAGAGTTAAAAATTTGTGAATTTGAAGGAATTTATGGATAAACATAGATTTGACTAATTTTGATGTGTATTACATATATATACATATCTTCTATATATTAAAAGTGGCTATGTAACGGAATTTCTTATTTTTAACGGAAAAACTAACGGAATTTGTTGTTTTAACGGATTATGTAACGGAATTTCTTAATTTAAACAGGTAGCTGCACTTTCTTTCAGTGTTTTT